>JABXJD010000068.1:707500-765000 GCA_013375575.1 Percina caprodes
CTCCTCCACTGGTGCTGCTCCATTCGGTCAGCTGTGGGTGTCAACATGTTCATGTACAGTTATGCCGCAAAGACAAAAGACCTCAACTCGCCAGAGTGTGGAACTGAGAAAAATGTCTTAAACGTTTTTTAGTTGTCCAGTCAAGTGAATTATAGGTAGGACAGCAGAAATCTGTAAAATATGTGTCCACATAAAAAAAATCTTAAGCTCAAACTTGAACTTTTGACCTATATTTTGAAGTTACTGTACTGTCTCTGTATTGTCTGCAAAAAGTGAAAGGTCACGCCAAGGCAAAAGGCCATAACTTCCAAATTGTCAATATTTTGTTGCTTATCACCATTTACAAAATCATTATAGTAACATGTCTAGAAAATGCAGTGATCATGGCCTATATGTCTGATGATTTACAATTATTTATAGCTTGTCCTTTTTTCTCTCCTTTACCATAACTCAAATTGAGAAAACCAAAACAAAGTTCCTGGTGTTTTACGATGCTATCACTTGGTTTCTCCCCGTCGTTTAGAAGTTAATTTTAAGAAAACCCATTATTTTCTTGAAAAAAAAGATACTTATCCACATGATAAAGGATGTCTTGAATGTCCCAATAATAGCCTTAACTCGTTTTTGACCAAAAACCAAATTGCTGCGTTTGGCCTTTGCAGGGCAGAGTAGCTCTGTAAGGTGTCTCTGTCTTTTTTCCAGCATCAACTCTACCGAAAATGTTGCTTGGGTTAACTTTATGTATGTGGTCCAAACTATGTGCGTAATACACATGCCCACAAGATGGCTCTCTTTGCTAATTTAAAAACCAAATGGTTTACTCAAATTATAAGTCTGGAAAATGTACAGTTTGGCCACATGTGGGACCCTGAAGCACTCAGCAGCATCAAAGTTCCGTTGGTAAATTTCCCTGCATGGTAAAACACCTTTTTAAGGGTATGGTAATTAATCATAACTCAAATTTAGAGTTGTTGATTATTTCCAATTCGTATGTGTATTTATTGTTATTACAGTTTTGTCTGATTGCTTAAGCACATTTTGTGGCTATTTTTGCAAAACTCTACACACAAATAAGAAAACCTTTCACCCAATTATCAAAACATTGTAGTTCTCTTGCAAAAGCGAACACAGCTAGATTAACTCTTCACACCTTCGTAAAAATTGTGTTTTTGTATCAAACAGTAAACACAAGCCATCATCTACTAAGCACACAATGTGCCAACTACACACTGATGGTATGAATACAAAACACATCTGGCTTTCTCTTTCTCTGTGTACAGATGTCAATTTGAGGTCATACAATTGTCATAGTGTCATGTAAACATACAAGGATCCAAACTTCAAGTATTGGTGTTTATTCACACTCATCAAAACCAAGACAAAGTCAGAACACAAAATAGTCATTTCACAAAAAACAAAAAAACAATCAGCCTACATCATGTCGTCTTTCTGGGTCCGGCCACAAAATTTCGTCCACATCGAATGCGATATCCTCCAGTCCAAGGCACCGGGGAAAATATCTCCTTGAATGCCGTATCCAGGCCTGACATGATGCCTGGTCAATATCTCCACATGCCTCCTCCATTGCCTGTAAAAGGGCTACCTGTTGATGAGGATGACGGTCGTACACTTTCCAGCGCCAGGCAGAGAAGAACTCCTTGATGGGATTTAAGAATGGAGAGTATGGAGGGAGGTTGAGTGCCATGGAGAATGGGTGGTCTGTAAACCAGTTGCAGACCAAAGCAGTCCTATGGAAACTAACATTGTCCCATATGATGACATATCGGGTATGCTCTGGTCTCTGAACAGTGAGCATGTCATGTAAGATGTCCAGGAATGCAATAATGTGTGCATAATGATGGTGAACAGGCTTATAGCTGCACACATGTTATGGTTGTCCTGGGATTGATGATGGCATGATGGTGTCTCCTGGTTTTACTGAGGTTACATCTACACTTGTGTCCCATGGCATCTGCTTTAGTTCTCACTCGACAAGACAACAAATGCATCACATCAGGCCCATGCACAGCACTACAGTATGCACTTCCAAATTCAGAACCAATGACACTATAGCTGTAAATTTGCTTCACGTTCTGTATTATGTAAATTTGCTTCATTCATTATGTGGCACGACTTAGTGCAGAAATGCTTACACTGTGTATATTTTGAAAGATGGTGTCATTATCAATTATGCGCTGCTGTATTTCGTGCAGTCTTATTGCAATATTGGCAATCACCATGTTCACTATATGGGTCTCTTGCTCTGGAGTGAACATTCTTCCTCTGCCCCCAACATCTGGACGTCTAGCAATTCTGTAAAGAAACAATTTCAGTATTTTTGCATGTATGGTACTGTTGTGTTTCTCATTAGAGTATGGCAGTGCTACAAAGTACTTACCGATTCTCATTTCGAAATGTCCTAATGATGCTTGCCACAGTGTAGCGGCTCAAATTAGGCTGAACCCGTTGGACAGCTTCCCTCAGTGTCATCCCATGGTTGATGACATGGTCCACTATTGTAGCTCTGATGTCATCAGTTATTCTATTTCTTACTCTTCTTACCCTTCCTCTTTCCCCTCCTCGTCCTCTTCTTGCTCCTCCTTGTCCTCTTCCTCTGATGTCATCAGTTATTCTATTTCTTACTCTTCTTACCCTTCCTCTTTCCCCTCCTCGTCCTCTTCTTGCTCCTCCTTGTCCTCTTCCTCTAACTTCCTCTAACCATCTTGCTTCTTCAACTCCACGTCCTCTCCCTCGGCCTCCTCTGATTCTCACTCTTCTCACGCTTACTGCTCCATCCATTGTACTCCACACAGACAGCTTACCTGTGGCTTATTTATAGTGCTTAGGTTGATTGCAAAGTGAACTAATTATCTAAAACAGTTTTCACATGTGAAAGTGTGCCAGAAAGTTGGCAAAATAGTGTTAATGATAGCCATACATGTGTATAATTTTGCTAGGAGTGTGAATGTGTGTTACAAAATTGCAAACTGAGTGCAATGCAGTGTTTGTGCTTTTAGTTTTGCAAACTCAGTGAGTGGTTTTGCTATACGTATTAATAGTTTTAGAAATTGTGCTACAAGAATCACGATTAGCGCTTAAGCATTCAGAAAAAACTGTAATATATTAGTATTATTTCAATAGGGTACAAAGTCAGTATATCTGGCATGCACATTTAAATGTGTACATGTCAAGAATGTCCTAATTAGAAAAAATGACAGCAGTGATTGCTTATTTAAATGTCTAAAATGACAAACTGTTTACAGTTTTTTTTAACAGTGACCTCTTGTGGCCAAGAAAATTGTGACTCCTGTCTGTCATAAGCGCACAAGCAAAGGCAGAAGCAGTATGACATGACTGTCTGTCTGTTTTTGATGCAAAAACAGCTGTTTACACCCTCTGTCCTGTACCTGCAGTCACCGATAATTTATTTTAACCATGACCATGATCTTTCCCTGACCAAGTTTGTGTGCCTAAATCAAACCAAAGCTTTACCATAGAGATGGCAAATTAAATAAACAGTCATGGATTTTTTTTTTTCTTTCTGGTCATGACTGAAAAACAAAAGATTTTGTCATTTAGTGTGGAGGACTTTTGATTTCTGCCACCTTGTCCTTGGTATTCAGAGCCCTTGTATTGTTTTTATTCATGTATTTTGTGTGTTATGTCATGCATTTCTGTCACAGAAACGGGATAGGATACAACATATATTTACTGGGGTAATGCTATCCCCTTAGACAAAACAGGAGTGTCCTATCTTGGTTTTGAATCCCTGCCCTCTAACAATAAACCGCTCATGATACTGATGTGTGAATATATGGCGATGGCCTTCTTTTAGCTGATCAACACCTCAGAGGATAATAGAGAGCTAGAGGGATAGGACAAAGTTACTGATATTTTGACTGAGATAGAGGAATGGTAAGAGAAAGGAGAAGAAAGAAAATATATAAAATAGGCACCTTGTTAAAAGTGGAAAAGAGAAGTGAGTTGATGGGGCAACAGCTTCTGTCAGTCGAGCAAATAACACGTTTCTCAGAGGCTTGCAGGAGTAATATAAATCTCAGGGACATGTGGGAAAAGTATCAATTGAATAGCGCTTTAAGAATGAGTGACTTATTGTGAAATGTTCATGTTTCCATTCCCAGCAAGGCATGATGTGAACAGCACCATGAGCTTATTTTAAAACACTCACCCACAGTCGGTCCAGACTCCCCCAAACACACACACACACACACCGCCGTCCGTTTCCCCCCTTCTCAATACATTTTTGAGCGAGTCTGTGGCGCCACACACTTACAACTGACAGCTTGCTGCAGAAATTGGTTTTGTGGAGCGGGCAACAAAAGGAAAAAAATGAGATGGGAATTTAAAAGACTTCTTTTTGAGTGGGCTTTGCAGCGCTGTCTTCCTCATCATCTGTCATATTTGCCTGTCTAATGATGTTTAATAACAGTGTGAGGCACAGCGCGCAGAGCAAAACACACTGCCAACCATTGTGCCTTCGTCTTCCCTAATGATGACTTGAGGTAAATGTTATGACGCAGAGGAGTATTTCCACTCGCAAGCAATATTCTCTCCAGCCAAGTTAACTGTCTGTCAGACAGATCCCGGTCAGGAGCTTGCCTTCTCATCAGTGAAAGTATAGATTTTATAGGTTGGATATAGAGTATATTTCTGTACTCTGTGTGTGACTTACTGCATAAATGCTGGTTAAATGTAAAAAAACAACAACCTTCAAGCCTGGATAAATTCAAAATGAATGCTTGTCCTGGCTATAAACAAAGCAGCTTTTCTTACTTTCTACACACACACAAACACACACACACACACACACACACACACACACACGTGTATGTACATGTGTGATCTCCTTGTACGCAGGCGTGTGTTTCTGATATATGAAAAGAGCACATGTGAATTCATGCCCCTGAACCCTTCACTTTTCTCACCACAATTTAGCCAGGAGCCAGACCCTCATTACAGTCAAAGCCTTTAATTTAAAGCGAGTCACTCTTTGCTGTCCTGGATGGGACTTGTGGGTACATTAATCATATTTACCTAAAGCTGATCCAAGACAAGTTCTATCTTGTATATAAGCATGGCTTCACACAAGTCAGGAAGTGTGCAGACAGGTAGAGCTTCCACATCATATTGTCTTTGGCAGCGGCGCAGCTCTGTCCACAAACCCCTCTTTGTCTCCCTCGCAGAAATGGTACTTGAGTGGAAAGTGGTGTTTTCTCAGCGGTAATAATGAGGCAGTATCTGTGTTTTCCATCAACATGAAGTAATATCGAAGGGAAACTTGTGCTGATTGTGATCTTCACGATTTGAACACTCAAATGTTGTATTCAAATGTGGGTTCCTGCAACTACACTGCTCAACTAGTTGTTCTGTATGTCGCATGCTGTTGGGATTGTCAGTATCTAGATGTGATTCACATGTACAATTTTTAAAAGAAGTGGAGGTAAAATAAGTAGAAACATAATAACAAACTGAATTCTCAATGCCAGGGGTTTTGAAACGTTGTCGTGATACAACACAGCCTTGTATGTCTGTACATCTAATTACAGTCTGCGAAGAGGAGGACAGCTCAACCAAATCATTTCTCCTCAGCTTTTCTCACTTGATTATGAGAGCGGCTGAAAGGCTGAACCTGTTCTCTTTTCACAAAAAAGAACACAATCTGAATGAATAAATATAGACGGAACAAGACGGCAGAACATTTTTCACTTCATGGGACTGCCGCTGGTTTTGATGAAACTGTATCATTAACAGATGATATGTGATACTTAAGTCTTAGCAGAAAGTCTTTGGTACTTAAACTCTACAGGGAGAGGTGTCTGCCCTGAAAGCAGCAAGACAAATCCCCCCATGGAATCCAGACACTGTTGGTGGTGGTGGTGGTGGCTGATGATTCAGATGAGGCTTATGGAGCTATTTTTCCAGCCATTTGATACTGGAATGACTAAAAAGCTGAATTTGAAAGACCCATCTCACAATGTAATGGCTACTATGGGAACTAACATCATCACATATGAATATGATTAGGCTCATTGAATCCACAAGCGTTTCACCTTTCCAGTCAAACTCAATTTATGCAAATCCAAGACTGTTTAAGGACCCCAGTATGCAAACATTTTCAAATACACCATTTTGAATAGGTCTCATTATGATGAAATGTGAAAAACTGCAAGGTTTTGGGTCCAAACTGGGATTGGATTGGCATAAGGTGGGCATGTCTGTAAAGGGGAGGCTCAGAGGAACATATGGAATCCATTTTTATTCAGCTACCTTGATGAGAGGTCAAGGGACCCTCGTAAAAATGGCGGGGGGGGAGGGAATGCTAGCAGGGAGTGCCGGTGTGGTGACAGAACTTTAGGCAATAGAACCAGGTTCAGCAGCCGCTACAGCAGAGGCAAAGAGGACATGGGTAAAGCTAAGAAGAGAAAAGGAGAGTGTGGATACGCAAAAGTAAATCCTGACTACCTTTAAGACGAGAGCTTCACCACATACAGTAAAAGGCCACAAGATAGACCTGAGCTGGCCATCTCGCTGTTGGACTATTAGCTGGCTCATTTTGTCTTCTGTTGTCACGCTTGCTTGATGTTTGGCTGTTCAAAAAGTTGTCGACTCACGAGATTTTCATCCCGAGTGATGTAATCATTACAAATGCATGTGTATAGCTGTCCAAGTTTACGACAATTGTCTATAAGTGACTTACACTGAAAATGTAGTGCTGGAATAAAGCGCTAAAATCAAAGATGGGTTGTAAAGATGTATCTATGCATATATGCAACAATGTGCCCTTTTTGAGTTTCACATCAAAGAAAGTAATGAAGGTATAAAAGGAAACTGACAGTAACAAAAACATGTTTTTTCTGTCTTTGTTCAACTGAGTGAAGCACAACACAAATCTGCTCTCAATTCCAAAATAGAAAAATCAACTGTCAGCAACAGTGGGGTGTTTGATCTCTGCACATGGTAGTATATTCTTATCCTGCGTCAACGCATTCAAATGAGTTATTTTCTGTTGCTTCATCTCATTCAGTGTTATTTTATCTTTTTTCTTGGTCCTGCTTTGCACCATGTTATGTCCTTTTGCACCGTGCTATGCTCTGCAGTGCCCTGCTACGTCCTGCAGTGCCCTGCTACATCCTGCTGTGCCCTGCTATGCCATGAACTACAACTTATATTTCTAGTCATTGTTCCATTATCTTTACTGTATTGTGACTACTATTGCCACTGTTCATCACACCCCCAACCGGCATCGTCAGACGCTGCCTACCAAGAGCCTGGGTCTGTCCAATGGTTTCTCCCTAAAAGGGAGTTTTTCTCACCACTGAGTTTTCTTCCTAAAAAGGGAATTACTGGAATTGTTGGGTCTTTGTAAATCAGTGAATATTCCCTTCCTTTGTGCCAATCAGATCTGGCAAATAACAGAATAAGACACTGAAACTCTGACAGCTCTCATTCATTTTCAAATTCAAGTCTGAAAAAGGAAATGAGGCTTTGTCAGAGCTTCTATATGTATGGGCTTACCTATCAGAGATACTGTACACAAAGGACCTGTATTGATTAAATATGTAGGTACGTATAGCACTATTTTGAGGAGGGGGTTTGGTTACCGTTGGTTGAATCAACTCGGATTTGCTTTCAATCTGGATTAAATAATGTTTTAAACCCTAACCCTCCACAGTATCAGCATTTTCCTCACACCTAAACTAAACATCAATTTAAATTCACTTGTTGAGTGTGGACAGTTCAAACTCCTATGTTTTTTTGTTTTTTTTGTAAGTGTGGGGGAACTAAGGGGAGTTTTGAAGGTACTAACAGATACATAGACTCTTCTATGAAATTAGTAAGAATGCAAAGGTTAGCAAAATAGTTAGCAAATTAGCTGAACTTGAATTCTCCGAACTGTTGTGTAAGGAAATACATTCTAAAAAGCATACTGCAGCACATATATTTTTTTCCATGTTTGGGGACAAATCTGTGAAGACAATGCTAATTCAAGCATAATGGCAGTTTGACTGACATTTGACATATCAAACCTCAAGATATTCAATACATTTACATACATCAACTTGAAGGAACTGATTCTGTGAAAAGTCTTTCATAGTTATAGTTTACCTGCATTCTGTTATTATCCTCTGATAGAAAATCCTGTATTCCTTTGAGGTCAGACTTAAAACATGAAAATGTCCCAATCATTTGAATACTGAAGGCCTTCATTTCTTTCTTTGTCAAACTACTTGAGCAGAAAATCTATATAAATCTTGCCACAACAACACTCTTCACCCTCTCCTCTTTAGAGATCGCAGCAAGTCTTACATAGAAATAGTCCAAGAGATCTGTAACCAAGGTAACTAGCTGTTGTTTCCCTGGTACCAACTGTCCTCTCTAAGCTGGGTCTTTTGCATTTTCACGGATGGGTGTAAACTGCATGCATAGCTCACATACTGTTGGAGGGGGTTCCAAAGTTTCCTAAACATTTTAAAATGTTGCAAATTACGCCCCATATGTAATCATAAGCATGTTGCTTTTCAGCTTGTGCAAACGTCTGTTGCTCGTGTTGGGAAGCCACAGTCAAGACCAGAAGGGAGAGTGAAAGGAAAGAGAATGCACTAGGTGTCCAGTGGGAGGGCTTATCTTGGCAGTCCACATCCACTCAGTCAGACTGACAGGCTTGTAACTCTTGTGGCGGACTGCAGGCTGTGGGGTTAACCTGAGGTGGCAGCCAGCCAAACGATGTGGAGTAGATGGGTTCAAGTTTAGGCCCCGTGACCCTAAAATGATAAGGTGAGGGGTCGTGGAGAAGTCAGGAAGCCATTGTTTTTAGAAATTCCAATTATTTGGTTATTTAAGTCGACTGGGGCTTGTCTGCCCCCCACCTTTTGCACTGAGAGGTCTGCACACCATCATCCTATTAACCGCATGTGTGCTGGTCACAGCTACACACTGAGGGAGAATGGGGAAGGAAACGGTAGAGAGTGAAGTACAAGGAGGGAATGAAAGGGTGTTTGCCTGGAACATAAGCTATCAATTACACGATACAACATGGAAACTGTAGTAATTGAGTCACTGTTTGTGAAAGACAGAAGTGAAGTGATTTAGTCAAAATGTTTTCCATGCAGGATCATTTCCCTTAGTTCCTAAAGATAAAGTATTCGGGGGCCACTGTGTAACTTGATAGAGTAGGATTTATATTTTACGGCCTTTTTCTCCAATCATGTTGCGTTCTGTTGGCTTATTTGAAAGAAATACGGTGTAAACAGAACCATGGCAATTATTTTTGCTGTCCAGCAAGAGGTTGTGTGTTTATTCCAACTGAGGTTATTCTTATTTCCTGCTATGTACGGTACATACGGCATGGCTGAGTGTGGCTTTGTCTGAGCATAAAGCACTCTCCTGTGAATCCATTATCTCCACAAATAAGATGCTGGCCTCTGTCTGACCTCTTCCCGTCCTGAGTTCCATACGTGTTATATAAATCACGCATGTGAGGACTGAAAAAATCTCTCTTTAAGGATCTTCAACTAGCCAACACAGAAGCAAGAACTTCACCAGAAACAGAGAACTTAAAACTCCAAAATTTCCAGGCGAATGCATCTATTAACATTTGACTTTTGATTGACTCTACTGACACATTCAATTCAATTTGATTCAAATAACTTTATTCATCCGCAGGTGGCATTATGACACAAAGAGCAGCATAATCCACCACATACAGTACATCATCAATAAAAATCAGATAAATAAATAAATAGTAGAAAGTAGTAGTGTGTAGTAGTATGTACATGAAGACATCCTGACTCAATTTACTACGCTTCTTTAATTGGTGCTCATCTTTAGCCAGGATCAATTGCTTAATGTGCAGCGTGCCAATAATAGGACACTCCAACAGTCGTGTCTGTTTGATCAAAAGATTTGTCTGTGTTTACGTACCAGTTGTGGCTTATCCTGGTTTATATTCGCAGATGCGAGGACTCATTAGCACCATAAAAAAAGTAAAAAACTCTGAAAAACATAGGAAATAAACAAAGGGAGGCAGTAAAGCAGAGAAAATGAAAGGTAGTGCACATAAGGGAGAAGGGATTGTGATGGACATATAGGTGTAGCAGAACAAACGGCACAAGAGTACAGATCTACAAACATGCGTATCAAAGAATGGCCTCCTCAGACCTTAGTTAGTCCACATGGGGGCAGTGCACTTGCTTCTCTGCCTATTTAGCAGCTGTGCAGGGTTTTCTGTGGGATTCTGGACTGAATGCTGCCTCACAGAGAGCTCAATGCCCTGGGCTCATTTACACATAATATGCTTCAAACTAAAAGTAGGAGAGCATGAATGCAGGAAGGATCCTTTCTCATCTGGAAAACATTTTTTATTTTTATTTCTGTCTCTTTTAGTGCAACCACAATCCCAGGGCCTACTGTGTTGTTGGTTTTTTCTATTTTTTATTTACTGTAATCTTTTTACAACTTTTCACGTAATTCCTGAGGCCACATTATGAAGTGGGCCTCTTGTTGGAAACGCATGCTTTTCAGTGTTTTTTTTACCCCTGGCGTTTGGAGAGCCAGTTCCCTCATACACCCCTTTCTTTATTCTGCCAATACCACAAAAACCTTTTCCTTCCATTTAGATGCCTGAAGTCAATACAAACCAGAGAGAAAGAAGCCTACGCCAAGAGTAAGGGTTTGCAACAAAAAAAACCATTGCATTTGACACTGGACGAAACTATAAAAGCATGTATATTGTGATCCCAGGAAGGAAAAACGCAGCATGACTCTATCCTCATGAATCTCTTTTTATAGCACACCTTTCACTGTCAATCCCACATGCATTAGTTCCATACTTATTGTTTAATTTATCAATAAAGTCATCTATCACATTACAACGACTGAACCGGGGGTGTGTGGTACTCTTGAGAGGTGCTTTGCCTCCGCTCTTTTCTCCTCTGGCAGTGTGATCAATGGCATTGTATGTGGCATTACTCTTATCCACAGCCATGATGAACGGAAAAGTGATTCAGCTTCATGTGTCATTTTTATTTAAATCAATACATATGTGAAGGAGGGAGAGGGTAGCTTCTCTTTTTGTCTTTTCTCATAAATACCCTTGTGGACAGTCAAT
This sequence comes from Percina caprodes, assembly GCA_013375575.1. Classification (NCBI taxonomy): domain Eukaryota; kingdom Metazoa; phylum Chordata; class Actinopteri; order Perciformes; family Percidae; genus Percina; species Percina caprodes. The sequence continues at coordinate 718,629 of JABXJD010000068.1, forward strand.
AGTATAAGTCCCATCTAGGGCTGAACAATTTTATTTTTTTATTTTGCTAAAGTCACAGATCTTTAACTGTGTAACAGATAAAACATGTCCTTGAGCATTATAACACGAGACACCATCATAAGTGCTCTATATTCTTGTGAAAGAATGAGAACATAGACATGAACTGCTAGCAATAAGTGTTTTTTTTTTAAATAAGCATGAAACATTGAACAGTCAAACACACATTTATCCCAAAAGCTAAAGTTATAATAATAAAAAAACAATGTCAATAAAAAAAAATTGTACTTTCTTTTAAAGTGAAATTTCTGATATGCCTCAGTTCAATAGCAGCAACTACGTATTGCACCTTCTGAGATCATATCAAATAAAGAATCAAAATGAAGAAGAAGAAATAATGAATATTCCACTGAAAATAGAATTTCTGTTAAAGATCTGTGACATTATTCCAGAATTTATCTTTGGAAAAAAACAGTAAACATAATAATAAAAACAGGAGAAAAATAATGTTAAACCACATGTTACACCAAACATTCTACTAAATATTGCACATTCAATTGATCACGGTCTTCACGATTAGCTAATTACATTCTTTCAAATTTCGAGTTAAAAACAATTAATTGTTCAGCCCTAGTCCCACCAACATCTATATGGATAACACAAAATAAAATAGCTCATTGTTGCTTTCAGGAATATCTCTAATAATGAGTTTGATTACGAAAAACAATATTTTGAGAAGTAGATAAAGCTGGTTGACTGGTCAGAGGTGTGCTGTTTGATCTGTGACAACAGTGATGTCAAGGTGTACACTTCTACGTCACTGCAGCAAGGTGAGTACTCTAGTTAAACTATTGGAAAGCAGAAAAAACAAGAAGATTTTTAGTGCCCTTTAATCAAAAGCAGAACTCATCTGCTATCGGTCTGACGACTATTTAGCCTCTGTGGGAAATGGCCAATTTTTCGGGTGTTTCAGGCGACTATCCGGCCCAGGACTTTCTCTTCCGTGCGCCGATCATGCTTCCAGTACGATTAGAAACCAAGTCCAGACAAAATTTTAGCTAATCTAACAAATATCTGTCAGCAGATATCTGGAAAAACGATATCCGGGCCAAAACTTCCTCTTCCGTATGACCCTCATTGTTCATATTTCAAATCAATACTATTTGTAGATGTTTTACGTCCAGACAAAATTCCAGCTAATCTTTAATAAACAGATATTTGCACATGAATGCATATTTCAAAACAAAAGGCTAATAAAAATCAAGATCATTGTCAGACGATAGTTCTGAGATTGTGTTTTGGGCCGGTGGTGTTCCGCCTCTTTTCCTCTCCACATGGACTGTTTTTGCGTGCAAAGAAAGTCCGCTCAAACATGATTGGTCAATACTGCTCGAGCTACCCAACAATGCTTCCAATTCCATAATCTTATTCCCTCATACAGATCCTGCGTTCAAATGCAGATACCTGCATAAGTATCTATAGAGATTACACTTTAATGAGCTGTAACAGCACTATATGAGGCCAGGCTAACAAAGTCATCATAATCTAGCTCAAGCATCTACATTTTATTAATTTGTATTAACAAAACGCGTAAAAGCAGCACATTCTAAGAAGCTGAAGCAAGTTTGAAAGTGTTTGGAATTATTGCTTGATAAATGAGGCTGTTAACCAATTAGTTCAATGATTTTCTTTATCTTATTTTGTTCACTAGATTTTGTTTAATTTTTATTTATTTTTATTAAGAGAATAATCTTAGCAAGACTACTTTACTTTCAAAAATGTAATTCTAAAATAAGTTTGAAGACCTAGAATTGATTCCTGCTTCTTACAGTGCAGACGCTTTGCTGCTTGCTCCTGCCTCTGCTTGCATATTTTTGCTGATAATCTTGCTTTTCCTCTGAGAGAAACTATGAGCAACGGCTCTTGGATATTTATAAATCATTGGACTATACATTTTTGGTAGCCATAGTAGGCTATTGCCATATTTTAACATTTTTCTGCCTGAGCGTGGCCTACCAATAGCTCAAGCCTGTCCTACAGTGACTGCAGCTAAAGCTAATTAGCAGCAAGATGCCTCCTTTTCCGTGGATGACTACTACAAACTCCTTCAGAAGATTGCACTTCTGAAACCAAGGTTCACCTATTAGAAGTGAACGTGGAAGTGAACAGATCTTGTGGAAATGACACCACTTTACCATGGACCCAAAACAATGGACAAAAGCATGCTAACACACGGCTAATTAGCACCAAGAAGACTACAAAGAAACAGGAGGGCAGTGGAACGGGTAATAAATCAACAAGTGGTAGTCCTCCCTGGAACTCGGCTGGTGCGAAGCCTAAGAGTAAATCATTTTCCTGGGAAATGGGAGGACGACTAACGGGCAGGGCACAGCGCCCTGAGATCTGTGATACGACCGGCTGGCCTGCATTATCATCCCAGCAGAGCGCCTCTTCAACCCCTGTACCTAGTCGGACACAGCCGTGGACAGCTGCAAAAGGGAAAATAAGCAACAAAATGCCTCCCCAACAACTTTGTTTGCAACAAGATAACAGATATGCTCCTCTGCTGCTGGACGATGGACAGCCATCTGATGACCGGGATTGCGTCTCATCGCCACACAGCAGGGTAAGGACCAAGAGCAATTCAAAAAGTAAAAAGCTAACAACTGGGCCTCAAACCCTGATTGTGGGTGACTCTGCTGTAAAAGATTTAAAAACAGTAAAAACACCAAAATACTCTGTTTTCCCAAAGACACTGTGTCTGACTTGACCCAAAGAATCCCAGATATCATGGCAGAACACCCAACTGTGAAGAACATTATACTACATATAGGGTCACATGATGTTGTAAAGCAACAGTCTGAATTGCAGAAACTGGACTTTATGGAACTGCTAAACAAAGTCAGCTCTTTAAACGCAGATGTGTTTATCAGTGGGCCTATACCGCCAGTGAGAAGAGGAGCCGAGAGATTCAGCCGACTGTTGGCACTAAACAAATGGCTGTCAACTCAATGTATTGTCCATTCTCTGCAGTTCATTGACAATTTTAACATTTTCTGGGAGCGCTTACATCTTTTTAAAGCAGATGGACTTTTCCTTAACAGGCCAGGAGTAAAGCTGTTCACCTCTAACCTACTTTACTCTCTGCTACACTGCTCCCCCCGTCAAGGACACAAGACCAGACCAATCTAAACAAGAGGAAAATAAAACAAAGTGCGGCAGTGATTCACCACAGCCCCCACCTGTGCACAGATTTGACCGTGGGAGACCAGACAGCAGAGATACGGAACCCCAACTCTCCTTTTCACCCGTCCAGCACCCCTCAAACCCCCCTACCAGCCCCGAATCCCTTGAGGAGCCATCGCTATCTCCACGCACTCTTTCCCCTCTTTCCCCTACCCACATGTTGGAGTTCACTGACCAGATGAAGCAGCTGGTAGATGTTGGAACCAAATTTACCCCCCTTCCTTCACCCATGACTCAACCCCGGACAAAAGTAAAACGCCAGGCACCTCTGCCCGATAAGGACGCTTGTGTGCAAAATCCAGCAAGCAAAAACTGATATGTGCCGGGCCTAGGCTCCAGGACTAGTGACACTCATGACTTTTTCAAAGACAAGCCCGGGCCCTGTGTTTTCAATTCTTCCTCAATTTATGTTGTGATAGGCAATAGAAAAATGATGGTGAATAAGCACTTAACTGCAAACTTAGCAAATTTAGCATCCATTCCTCGTCAGCCACAGCCTGTTACAAAAAATGAGAACACACTAACACTAGCTTTACTAAACATCAGGTCTTTGGCAGGAAAATCCTTTTTAATTAATGATTTTATTATTAATCACAATCTAGATTTTATGTTTTTAACTGAGACCTGGTTAGACCATAATAACAGCGCTGCTGTTCTCATCGAGTCAGCTCCCTAACTTCAGTTTTATGAGCGAGAATAGAGTGAATAAGAAAGGAGGTGGAGTTGCCATTTTGTTTAATGACTCATTCCACTGTACGCAAATATGTTATGGAAATTTTGCTTCTTTTGAATATGTGGTTCTACAGTTGAGATCGTCCCCTCAAGCAATATTTCTAAATATCTATAGGCCACCTAAATATTGTGCAACCTTTATTGATGACTTCACTGAACTGCTGTCTATAATCTGCATTAACTTTGATTGTGTAATCATTGTGGGTGATTTTAACATTCATGTTGACAACCCCCAGGACAGGGGGACCAAAGAACTGTGTTGTGTTTTTGAGAACTATGGACTGACTCAGCATGTGACAGAGCCCACGCACAATAAGGGGCACACTCTGGACTTGATTGTCTCCAAGGGTCTGAATATTTCCAAGGTTGTGGTGACTGACGTTGCTCTGTCTGATCATTCCTGTGTTTTCTTTAACGGCTCTATCTCTGTGCCCAAAAGTGTCCAAACAAAGATAATCAGAAAACGGTATATCACTGAAAACACCAGTGAAACATTTACTCAGCTTTTCTCCGCCGCACCCGCCCCCCCTGGGCTCTCAGTCACTGAGCTTGTAGATCATTTCAACTGTAAAATTACAAATGTTATTGATGCCATTGCTCCCACTAAGGTCAAAGTTGTCTCTTGTAAGAAAAGGTCTCCATGGAGAAATGTCCCACTGGTGAGAACAGAAAAAAGAGAGTGTCGAAAAGCTGAACGAAGGTGGCGAAAAACAAATCTCCTGGTCCATTATAACACCTATAAAGAGAGACTTCGCATTTATAATTTGGAACTGAGGAATGCAAGGCGGTCCTTCTTCTCTGATATTATCTCTAGAAACAATAATAATTCACGTGCTTTGTTTGCTACTGTCGATAGGTTAACAAACCCTCCAGTACCAGTAGCATCTGAACTTTTATCTTCCAAGGCCTGCAATGACTTTGCCTCCTTCTTCAAAGAAAAATTCAAAAGATTAGACAAACAGTTAGTGCCTCCATATCAAGTACAGGATGTGTGTTGTCACAGTGTTCAAGCAGAACTAGTTCCAATATGACTGAGTTTCATGCGATCAACCATAAAAACCTGGAGGACATTATACAACATCTGAAAACTTCCTCCTGTTGCCTTGATATTCTACCAACGGGTGTTTTCAAAAATGTCTTGAATTGTTTGTCTTCTGATCTTCTACAGATTGTGAACACATCTCTTCTTTCAGGAATCTTTCCACAGGCCTTGAAAACTGCAGTAATCAAGCCACTCTTAAAAAAGAACAATCTAGACACATCCCTAATGAGCAACTATAGGCCAATATCAAACCTTCCGTTCTTAAGTAAAATCATTGAAAAAGCAGTTTTTCAACAACTCAATTATTTCTTGTCACTAAACAACAGCTTTGATACCTTTCAGTCGGGCTTCCGACCACACCACAGCACTGAGACGGCTCTCGTTAAGGTCTTTAATGACATCCACCTTAACACAGATAATGGCAAAATTTCAGTCTTAGTATTACTTGATCTCAGTGCTGCATTTGACACGGTCGACCACGACATATTACTAGACCGATTGGAAAACTGGGTTGGTCTTTCTGGCTCAGTACTAAACTGGTTTGAATCTTACTTACAGAATAGGGATTACTTTGTGTCAATAGGTAATTATACATCTGAGCGTACAAATATGACGTGTGGAGTTCCCCAAGGCTCCATTCTGGGGCCTCTTCTGTTTAACATCTACATGCTTCCACTGGCTCAGATTATGGAAAACAACAAAATAAGTTACCATAGTTATGCGGATGACACACAAATTTACATAACCTTATCGCCAGGGGACTATAGTCCAATACAAAAACTGACTAAGTGTATTGAACAAATTAACGGCTGGATGTGCCAAAACTTTCTGAAATTAAATGAGGAAAAACTGAGGTGGTTGTTTTGGAGCAAAGAGGAAAGATTAAAAGTTTGCGCTCAGCTTCAAACAACAATGTTAAAAACAACAGACAAAGCCAGAAATCTTGGTGTAATCATGGACTCTGACCTGAATTTTAACAGCCATATAAAGACAATTACAAAGTCAGCCTATTATCACCTTAAGAATATATCAAGGGTTAAAGGACTTATGTGTCAACAGGATTTGGAAAAACTTGTCCATGCTTTCATCTTCAGTAGACTTGACTACTGTAACGGGTCTTTACAGGTCTCCCTAAAAATCAATCAGACAGCTGCAGCTGATTCAGAACGCTGCTGCTCGAGTCCTCACTAAGACCAAGAAACTGGATCACATCACTCCAGTTCTGAAGTCCTTACACTGGCTTCCTGTGCCCCAAAGAATTGATTTCAAAGTTCTTTTGCTAGTTTATAAATCACTAAACGGTTTAGGGCCAAAATACATTTCTGATCTGCTAGTACACTATGACCCCCCCAGACCTCTAAGGTCATCTGGGACAGGTCTACTGTCTGTTCCTAGAGTCAGAACTAAACAGGGGAAGCAGCGTTCAGTTTCTATGCTCCTCATATCTGGAATAAACTCCCAGAAACCTGCAGGTCTGCTGCTACTCTTAGCTCTTTTAAATCAATGCTGAAGACCTTTCTTTTCGATGTTGCCTTTCTTTAAATTATGTTCATTTCTTTCTTTTATACTGCACTGTAACTTTTATTCTTGTGTTTTATTTGTTTATATATATATATATATATATATATATATATATATATATATATATATATATATATATACATATGTATATATATATATATATATATATATATATATATATATATATATATATATATATTTTTTAAACTGTTTCTTCTGTGTTTTATCGGTTTTATTTTCTTTTAACTGTTTTTGTGTAAAGCACTTTGAATTGCCCTGTTGCTGAAATGTGCTATATAAATAAAGCTGCCTTGCCTTGCCTTGCCTTGCCTAGAATGCAATATAGCTTATTTATGGATAATAAGTTATTGTTTAATTAATGAATAGTGTTTAATGAATTTTTAAAAAATAGTTAACGTGAATGAGCTTCAGCATCATTCTGTATCTGTTCTGTGTCCTGGTATCTCTCCCACGAGCTTGTTTGTTTACTCAGTCATTTATTCACAGAGTACATTTCCATCCATCTGTTTCAGTGCTCATCTGTTTGCACATAAAATCCTGTTTGGGGAAACAGCAAAAAAAGGCATAAATTGGGAAAAAAAATGTTGATGTATGAAAAAGATGTGATCAAGAGGATGTGAATAAAGGCTGATGGAAACAGATTTTCAATATAAAACAAAGCTCCCTTCTTGTATCCGACTCATTATCACCATAGCAACTGATAAAACCACAAAAGGGTACACAAGAATCAGAAGAGAAAAATTCATTCATGAGAAAAGAGAAACACACAAGTGGGAAGCAGCAGTGGTGATCCGAGTAATCTTGCCATGTAATTTAGATATATTAGCATTAAACAGTGGTGGAAGAAGTATTGAGGTTCTTTGAATTAGTACTTTTATAAAAGTAATCAGGAGAGACTTTGTGGCAGATATGCACAGATTTAGTGTATATGTACATAATGAGAAATGTACAGAGTCTTTGGGGATTAAACTCCATCGTTAAAAATATTTTAAAGGGGTGGAGAAGCCAGACATATTCCCCCCCGATGGAGCCTAGACACTGGTGATGGTGAAGAAGGAACCCGGAGACCTAACAAAGGAACTGTCTTGACCTGGACTCAGGTTGCCGTGGGTGACGATGCCCGGAGGTGGAAGGGGAGGAGGAGGGTTGCATGTTTGCCTGTAAAGACAGCTGATAGCAAGGAGGGAAGACATTTAAAGCAGGAAGTCGTGCTGTGATTGGATCATGAATTTTGTGGACAGTTCTGGTTGGTTTTCTGAAAAGTGAACATCTCTTAACAGCTCAATAGTTTTAGGGAGAGATGGTGGTGATTTAAGTTATTTAGAAATCTTCCTGAAGGAATTTGCACTGAGCTTCATTACCACACTGTGTAAATACTGTACCAAGTCAAAGCCCTGCACTGAAAATGTACCATCAGGGAAATGTACTTAGAGTATTAAAAGTAAAAGTACTCACATTTTAGAAACTGGAAACAAAAAAAAGCGTCAAAGAGCATTAAATGGATCGAAAGTCAAACCATTATATTATTGGGTAGGTTTATTTATAATTGTATTTTTTAACTACATTTGTTTTGTGTGCAGACATCTTATTTTGTAAAGTAACTAGTAACTAAAGCTGTCATACTAATGTAGCAGTGTTAAAAGTGCAATACTTCCCTCTGAAATGTAGTGGAGTAGAAGTAGAAAGTGGCATGAATAGAAAAGACTCAAGAAAAATACAAGAACCTCAGATTTGTACTATGCAAATGTATTTCGTTATATTCCACCACTTGGCTTAAATGAAGTTTGATGGACACATGCAATTACTGTATTCTGCTATCTCCGCACAGAGCACAGTGCATGGCTATGAGACACACATCATAGTGCCAGACTCACTCTGGATTTCTATGAATGCTAATTATCTATGCTCCTCCTTAAGAGCCTTAGTGACATGTCATTTTTCAATGCACACAGACCCCCTTCCCTCCCCCCCAACACAAACACACACCCCACCCTAAACCCCCACTTTATCATCTCAATTATGTCTCATGTATTTGATTCCGATGCTTGTAAGTGCAGCTCCTCAGGGGGCGTTTGCCACACGGGGGCAGATGTCAGCTCCCCTCGATGCCCTACATTGGTTGAGAAAACAAACATTTACTATGGGGAGAGGGGAGCTGTCTGGGGGTATCCAAGGGTGGGATGGGTAAAGGAGAATGATGATAACTTCATCAGCTTTGAGGTTGGCTGCTGCAAGAGGATGGATGGAAATTAAATGTAATGAAACTGGATTGTGAAGATGAGAGAGAGCGACAGAAAGAGGAAGAGACCTGGTAGATGGGTTTTTTTTTTTTGGGGGGGTGGTTGAAGAAGAAATCATTGGGACATGATCAGTATGCTCCTTTTTAATAGCAAATAATGTGTTTATTTTGGTGACAATGAGTTAATTAATTAGCAAGTTAACAACTTTACTAATTGATTTAGCATTTATCAAGAAAAAGTGCCCAAAGATCTGCTGGTTCCACCTTCTTAAACGTGAGAATTTTGGCTTTTTCTGTTTGTATATCATTGTAAAACAAATAATTATTGTTTTTTACATTTAAAAACAATTAGTTATAGAATAACAGAGAACTGGATCAATAATGAAAATAATCAGTGGCTGCAGCCTAAAATTGGCTACATATTGCTGGGATGAATGTATTGGGGTCTGGCTGGCCGTGAGTATTTGTTTTGTTTACTATTTTTCCATGTTTTCTGTTTACCTGCTGTTTCCCTGCTGTTTTCTTGGTTTCCCACTCTCTCTCCTGCTGAAGCCAGCTGACAACGCACACCTGAGTCTCATCAGAAATCACCTGCTCCCACCTGTCTGCCATCTCCAAATCAACGACCACATATCTACCCCGGCTCTCCATCCACTCTTCACTTGATCGTTGCTCCAGTTATGCTGGTGAGACTCGCTAAAGAACTACTTTATTTGGAATGTGCATCTCCCTGTGTTTTCCTGTACTTCACTCATTTTGTTCCCCCTGCAGTATCATCTCCACTGATATCTGTCTCCAGTCAGCTGGCTTCTCCTCTCGGCCCTGTGTCCATCTCCGCTCCCAGTGCCCGTGTTTCCTCCTCAGGGTCCCCGTTTCCGAGTATCCTCACTTCCCGAGCCGTGCGTTTGAGTCCTCCTGTTCTCATCATAACACACATTGTTTTTATCTTTCTCCCAACACTCCTCTTTTTTTCTGCATTATAATTTAATTGTAGATTTCTTTGATCTGCTCTGCTCCTCTGTTCTGCGGGAATTATTTTTGCTTCCTGCTGTGAGACAGGGCCCCAGTGTTGGCCAGCTGTGAGAATGATCAAATTAAAACTAACAAAGACAAAATAGCCTCATTCTGGACTACATAGCAATTTATCTCTATCTAAGAACTGGGAAACATCAAATACACTGTGGAAGGGAAACGTGCCCAAAGGTCTATGAAAACCAGTTTCCCCATATTCTGTTCCTTCCTGGTTTCTGAATTTCAAAGTTAAATACAGTATGGGGGGGGCGGAATCTCCTTTAGCATCAGCTCTAAACCTTGGTGTAAAACTATTGGCGTCCCTTTTGACGCTGTTACTGTATTAATGAAGTAACAGCGGCTCAGTGGTAGAGCGGTTGCCTGCGAATCAGAAGGTTGGTGGTTCAATCCAATTTCTTGAAATGTGTGTGAGTGTTTATCTGATGAGCAGGCACCTTGTACTGCACTGTGTGTGAATGGTGAACAGTTCCCGTGCTATGAGTAGTCGTTAAGACTAGAAAAAAGCTTCTGTGAATCCTAAAGCCCGTAGCTGCTGCTCTCCCCAGTACGTTATACAACCATGCTGAAGGGCTTTTTCTTGTCCCTTTAGACGCTGACAGCCACTGTCCAAACGTCCGTTGAGTGAGAACGGGTTGCCTGTGCTCCTTTTTCTATGCAATTAAAAATAGGACTAGAATTTGTATCTATATACAGGTAAAAGCCAGTAAATTAGAATATTTTGAAAAACTTGATTTATTTCCGTAATTGCATTCAAAAGGTGTAACTTGTACATTATATTTATTCATTGCACACAGACTGATGCATTCAAATGTTTATTTCATTTAATTTTGATGATTTGAAGTGGCAACAAATGAAAATCCAAAATTCCGTGTGTCACAAAATTAGAATATTGTGTAAGGGTTAAATTTTGAAGACACCTGGTGCCACAAAGTAATCAGCTGATTAACTCAAAACACCTGCAAAGGGCTTTAAATGGTCTCTCAGTCCAGTTCTGAAGCCTACACAAACATGGGGAAGACTTCAGATTTGACAGCTGTCCAAAAGGCGACCATCGACACATTGCACAAGGAGGGAAAGACACAAAAGGTTATTGCTGAAGAGGCTGGCTGTTCTCAGAGCTCTGTGTCCAAACACATTAATAGAGAGGCAAAGGGAAGGAAAAACTGTGGTCAGAAAAAGTGTACAAGCGATAGGGATCACCGCGCCCTAGTCAAGATTGTGAAAAAAAGGGTGTGGACAGCTGCTGGAGTCAGTGCTTCAAGATTCACCACCAAGAGACGCTTGAAAGACATGGGTTTCAACTGCCGCATACCTCGTGTCAAGCCACTGTTGACCAAGAAACAGCGCGAAGCGTCTCACCTGGGCTAAGGAAAAAAAGAGCTGGACTGCTGCTGAGTGGTCCAAAGTCATGTTTTCTGACGAAAGCAAATTTTGCATTTCCTTTGGAAATTGAGGTCCCAGAGTCTGGAGGAAGACAGGAGAGGCACAGGATCCACGTTGCCTGAAGTCTAGTGTAAAGTTTCCACCATCAGTGATGGTTTGGGGTGCCATGTCATCTGCTGGTGTCGGTCCACTCTGTTTCCTGAGATCCAGGGTCAACGCAGCCGTCTACCAGCAAGTTTTAGAGCACTTCATGCTTCCTGCTGCTGACCTGCTCTATGGAGATGGAGATTTCAGGTTCCAACAGGACTTGGCGCCTGCACACAGCGCAAAATCTACCCGTGCCTGGTTTACGGACCATGGTATTTCTGTTCTAAATTGGCCAGCCAACTCCCCTGACCTTAGCCCCATAGAAAATCTGTGGGGTATTGTGAAAAGGAAGATGCAGAATGCCAGACCCAAAAACGCAGAAGAGTTGAAGGCCACTATCAGAGCAACCTGGGCTCTCATAACACCTGAGCAGTGCCAGAAACTCATCGACTCCATGCCACGCCGCATTAATGCAGTAATTGAGGCAAAAGGAGCTCCAACCAAGTATTGAGTATTGTACATGCTCATATTTTTCATTTTCATACTTTTCAGTTGGCCAACATTTCTAAAAACTCCCTTTTTTGTATTAGCCTTAAGTAATATTCTAATTTTGTGACACATGGAATTTTGGATTTTCATTTGTTGCCACTTCAAATCATCAAAATTAAATGAAATAAACATTTGAATGCATCAGTCTGTGTGCAATGAATAAATATAATGTACAAGTTACACCTTTTGAATGCAATTACTGAAATAAATCAAGTTTTTCAAAATATTCTAATTTACTGGCTTTTACCTGTATATAATATAGAATTTGTGTTGTCATGATCAATTACTTTTTCAGCTGAATTATTGAATTGCTATATTGCAACAACCTCATTGTAAACTCTTTGTAGTGACAAGTTGAAGCAGAGACATGTACTGAAGGTACAGAAGCTGCAGAACAAATTGTGATTTCTAGGTGTTGTGTTAAAGCACATGAATCATTGTTTGCATGACTCGTGCAAGCTCCAGTCCACATGTCTGATGCAAACAAAGTCAGCATGCTAAATCAAAAGCATGATTTTACGATGACGTATTCACAATATTGAAACCATTAGCCAAACTCATTTTTTACTGAGAGTACAGTAGTACAATGATGCAGGTGAAGGTACAGTACAGTACAGTGGCTGCAAACATCTGTCCTTTGTGGAGATGTCAAAAGTATTCACATTCATTACTCAGGTAGAAGTATAAATACTGGGGTTTAAAAAGTATCAACTCAAGCTTCTTTCTCAAGTACAAGTGTAAAAGCAACTACTTACAATACTTACAGTATGAAAGTAAAAGTAATCTAAGGGGCAAAAAAATAATATCAATATGCTTTTTCAAATTAGACGGCAAGTTTTGGAAACAATTAGCTTGTGGTACTTGGGTGCACAGAGCTTGCAGTGCATTCGAAAGGACTTGTTTTTGCATCTAGCCATTTCAGAAACTTCTTCCAGGTACGGCCAGGGATGTAGAAGGGTTGGCTGGTCTTCCTGGCTACCAACCTTCTCGCTGGTGCTTGGTTGGGACATTTCGCTAGAGTTCTCTTGAGTCTCTGCCGCTGACATCTTCCTACTAGACTACATATGTCTGCTATTTCCTTGCTGGAGTGTGACATGAATTGTGTCATGTGCAGGTGTGATAGATTGCGTACCAAATGGTACATGTTTATACTTCTAATCCAACCACAATCAAATTCACTCTATCCGGTTGGCGCGATTTATCTGGATAGGTTTGTAGTTTGTTGTAGTTTTTAACTATGACAAGCCGGAATGAAAACAAGCCAAAATGAAATAGGAATAACGAGGCTATTTTTAATATGTAAGGAGTCAAAAGTACAGATAATTGCGTGGAAATGTAAGGAGTCGAAGTAAAAAGTCTGCTATAATAAAATAATGACTCCAGTAAAATATAGATACCCAAAATTCCTACTTTAGTAAGGTAAGGAAGTATTTGTACTTCGTTACTAGACACCTCTGGTCCTTTGTCATCCTGGCACATTCTTCTCTGCTTCCAGGAAGGATGCTGTATAAAGGAGGTTATGTATAAAGGCATACACCCAAGTGATTTAGTTTAGACATTTTCACCCTACCCCTTCAACACCCCTTACTTTTTAATGTCTTTTTTCAATCACTCTGTGCTCCTCAGTCTGTCACAGCAACAGAATGGTAGGAATGAGGTTTTCATTGCAGCTTTACTCATCCCTCTCAACACATCCTGTCTCGCCCTGCCACCACCTGCTCCAGGTTGTTGGCCTTCTTTAAGTGTGCCTGTATGTCTGTCTGTGCTGTTGCTATCCCTCCCTTTCACTATCACTCTGTACTCTGTGTACACACACTCAACTTCAGAAGCAAAGCCTGGAATATGGTTCTAGAGAAATCGCCAGAATGGGACATTATCAAATAAATTAAAGCCGACTTATAAATCATCAATCATAATCATATAATAACAGATACTTTGCTTCAGTTACTCTCCCATCTTGTTTTTACCATTGTCTCTGGTTCGCCACATGTTGTCTCTTCTTCTGTGACCTTGCTCTCTTGCTTCCTTTGCTCTATTATCTAGCCTATTTCTTTTTCCTTGAGTCATCATTCATTAACATGACAAAAATTACAGGCTTCCAACTGCTCCTGTCAGCCACCATTAATAATGTGGATGAGAAAAAACAAGACTAAAAGTCAACAGGCATGCTAGCAACTCTGTGGGGCTGCACTTTGAGCTAAATATTAACAACGGCATGCTAACATGCTTATAATGATAGTTTAGTGGGTTACCATGCTAGCATTTGCTAATTTGCACAACACAGAAAGTACTGCTGTGACTGAGACGAAAGGCAGTAGTTGTGCAGGTCATCATAAATTAAATTTAACCTTATGGTTCCATCAGATTAAACGTTAAGGGATCAGCAACGTTATTACAATACATGCAATACCAAAGGTTATGACAATCCATCCGGTGATTGTCAAGATATGTCTATAAATAGATATGAATGCAGAATCTGTCAGCAACATGACAAGATTTTGGTGTCTAAAGCGTTCTGTTTTCCATTTGTAGTCTGAGTAGTTCCAATCATGTTGGAGCGGGCTTTGGTTGCCGTGTGGAGAGAAAAGGAGGTGGAACACTTTAACCAAAACGCAATCTTGGAACCATTGGCTATCACCTGAAGATGGTTTTGCTTTTCATTAGCTTTAAAAAAAATCTGCATTCAAATGCAGATATCTGTTTATAGAGAATAGCAGAGGACCTAAGACATCTACAAAAAGTATTGACTTGGAATATGAGCAATGACAAGCATACAAAGAAGTCTTGGTCGGGATATTTGTTATCCAAATATCTGCTGGAATCCCAGAAATATTGGCTGTTGCCCCCAAGAGGCAGATGGATAGCCGATTGGTTTTGAGATTGTCAAGTCATTGGTGCCGCTAAAGGAGAAGTAAAGGGATCACCGGAGTCATTACGATTCCTTAATTGTGCCAATCCATGCTGTAGACTGGTTAAGTTCAACTTTGAATCACTGCAGCATCAGTCACTGTTGTGGGGTATCAAAAACATTTATGAAAAACAGCAACTACCCAGGGATGACTGTTGGGGTGTTTGAAATACAGCTAACTGGTGACGGATTAAGAGATTTTAGAAGTAATCTTCCAAAGAGGAAGTGCCCCTAGTCATGTATCTGTTTCCATTAGTGTTGTTGGTAAAGACATAAGGGATTAAATTGACAAAAGTCTGGCTGC
Source organism: Percina caprodes (assembly GCA_013375575.1). Taxonomy (NCBI): domain Eukaryota; kingdom Metazoa; phylum Chordata; class Actinopteri; order Perciformes; family Percidae; genus Percina; species Percina caprodes. Next base: position 733,690 of record JABXJD010000068.1, read on the forward strand.
GTTTCACTTTACAAAGCAAGCAGTTTTAAAACAGTGTACCATTGTGTGTAAAATTATTTTTCTCCAAAAGACCGACAGAGTAGAAACTTATACATTTTGTTAGTTCCTGTTTAATCATGTATTTGGTAGTGCATCACAGATCTCAAGCATCCCTCATTATAATTGAACCATTTTCAATGTATTTCTTTTTTGCTTTTTATATATTACTCTGTAACCATATAAACTATTATGTTTGATTGTTTTGATGTTTTTTTTCTTGTTGAGATGAATCTAAGGACACAGGAAGCAGCATAGGAACCAGACCATTTGGAGAGCTATTTGTAGCTCATTATGTGTTCATTAGTGTTCACTAGACTCATCATGGTGTGCCCCCAGAGGAAAATGAAAGATTCACAGAACTTTGGCAGATGTTAAATTTTAATCAGAGAGGTCTAGACTTGCATGCAAGAGACCTGAGCTTGAAGAGCGAGGACTCTGTGTATATGGTTACAGTATGTGAGCATAACAGAGCCCAGCGGAATTGGGTCTCTGCACCGTTTGTGTGAATGTGTTGTGTATACATTTAGTATTTAGACCAACAGAGATTATGTACCCCCAACGGATAATAGTTTTGTCCAGGTTCCAAATTGCTGTATTTAAAGAATTAGTGTTGGATCTCATATACCCATTACCAGATGTTGCGTACAAGCAGACAGTGAGCAACATGGACAGTAGAGCTACCTGATGAGTCCAACTTTCACTTGCAGAGCCCTGCTTTTGTCTGCCACCTTCTGAGAATAATATCTATGTTTTTCGTGTATCCTCTTCACCAGCCACTTGTTTCTTTATTTCTCGACTAGGGGGTGGGTGAATCACTACCAAATAATCAATACTGCTGAATACTAGGTCTTGTTTTGATAGTAACATCAATTGGATCGATGCCAGAAAAAAAAATAAGCCCAGCGCATGTTAAATTATGTTCTGCGTACTTGAACTTCTTAGCTTTTCAGCTATCACCTCCTAAGTTCAGTAAATTCCCGCAATGAAAATTTGCTATTTATCATTTGAAACTATTGTGGTTTGATATTCATGTGTAAGGAAGGGTTACAATCAAGGGCAACTGGACTTGGTTAAAGGTGCTCCGAAGACGTTTTATGTCTCATCCAAAAAACGTCTTTGAAGCAGCTTGCTGTTGATTTTAACTCTTTCTTGGATAACTACCTAAGTAACTAACTATAATCCCCCCCCCAAATCCCTACTATTTCATGCTTTCATGCTATACAACCAGTTTGTGGAGTATGGGTTGCAGCTCAAGTAAATATAGGTGTTGCTACAGAAGCATTTAAAATCGCATTGTATTTGTTTAACTCACAATCTAAATGGCGATCTTCCCTTTCTCTGATGGAACACCACTACATCCTCTTTCTATTGTCTGTCTGTTCTGGCTTGCAGCCTATAGATTGAGAATGACAGGTGATTGGGCCTCGTCTTGAATCCAGGATGAGGGCCATTACCCAGCTGTCCTTGGGTAGAAGACATACATCTCCCATGTGAGGCATGACATGGCCAAGTGAAGGTGATGATGTTATGAATGAGGCTGGCTGGCAGCACAAGGTAAAGCTGGCCACTCTGTCACTAAGGGTAAGAGTTGACAGGGTCTTTACACAGAGACCGAGACAGGCCTTGAGAATGCATGCAAGGTTATGTTGAGTATCTGGAACTGATAGGAAAGTGACTATACTAAGAAAGGGAATGATGGATGAATGAGTAGAATGAGATCTGCGGTCTTAGTCCCATACGAGGGAACTATGTGGAATTCTTGCAATGCGTAGAGCAACTCACTGGCACGTCACTGCTTGTTTCACATTTCATACCCTGGCTAACAACCTATCACAGATAATTGGCATGTGGGATAGACAGCAAGCAGGGAGATATCCCTCAGCAGAAAATCCAATTTTGCTTTGATGCCTCACACAGGAAAGTAGATTTTAGTCACAGCAAAGCAGCGTCTGATCTGCTATGTCCATTTGTTTCATTGTTTCTTCTGCCAGGGGAGCTCACTGTAGATGAGCTAAACTGGTGATGAAGCCCCAGCAGGCCAGCGTTTTCCACCAGCCTGTCCCGGTGAAAACTGCCCAATGATGGAAGCCATCTGGACAAGAACAGGGTCATTCACTTCAGTAGTCAGTCTCACCATAAAACTGTATATTTAGGTCATATGGCAGGAGGAATTAAATCTCAATAGTCTGCATGGATAAATACTTGAAGGACATGCTTTTCATTCTTTCTCCTTCCAGTCAGATGTCCAGCACCGGGGTCTTTTAAGGTTGTGTCACAACAAATGAATGGCTATCAAGTGTTGGGTGGTGGATGGATGTTCGTCTGAAGCTAAATGGACAGAGGGTGGCTGATTCTCTTTTCAGAGAGCCCATGGCTGATGTAATTGAAGTGGGCAGAGTTAGGACGGGATGACCCCCCCGCACAGAGACATACTCGACTCCCCAGCTCTCCTTCCCTCCGCAGGCCTGCCAGGCAATAGAGCTGTCGTGTAGTGAGTCTGCTAATGGAACACCCAGCTGGTTACAGACTTCATCACGCTGCAGTGAATTATTCAGCTTCCAGAGGTCTCTGCCCAAATTATTTAAAAGCCCACTTTGGCTTTCACATGAACAAAGCAGCACCCCAAAGAAGTGCACAGAATTTGTCTTTTAGGTTTCCACGAGTTTTAAACATCTCGTTTAAGGCCTGCAAGATAAACGACTCCGCAAGTCTTCCCTCAGCAAAAAATGATCTGATAATTCAATCCTTTTTAATGAAGCTGCTCAGAATCAAGATTGCTGAGTAAACCACCACTATGCATAGAGTGTGGACTTATACATGAGATCATGCAGTCTGCAGCGTCTGAAGAGTTTAGCACTCATTGTTCAAAAAGCGCAGTTGCTTTTTATCAGAAAACAAGCAGTGCATGGCAGTTGAACCCTAATAACAGCTGGCTTAACCTTTTATGTCACTGGATTTAAATCATATTAAACACTATGGGTAAGGGCGGAAACCAATCCGCATATACAGCTATTCATAGGGAAATCCCTTATCTAATGCAGGATGTGAAGCACAGTTTCAACCTGTAGCACAAGATTCATCTGTCCTTCTGGGTAGGTGTCCTGGCAAGGATGACTGATTGGAATTCCATGTCCATATACATCACACTCGATCCTCGTCCACTCAGCAAAGAGAGGATAAATCACTCCATCTGGGCCATCCCTCAGCAGGCCCCAGAAAGCCTTTAATAACAGGCTCAAGCTGCCTGCAGTGCCGGCCCCTGATTGTTTTGAGTGAAAACAGATGTGGTTGCTTGCTTCACAGTGCAGCCTGCTTGATGGAGGTTCTGAACAAACCTCTGTCACAAAGCCCTCGCCGCCATGTTGTCTTACTAAAACATCCGGCACCAATAGGCGGCCACCTGAATTCCCTCCCTGCTCCCTACGGCGTCCATTATTCCAGTAACCTCCCTGTTGCAGCACACTATTGCTAGAAGAAGAAAAAAAAAAGTATTTCAAACAAGGTGAAAACAGGCTTTCCTCTCCACCCTCATAAAGCCCACTTGAGAGTCTGGGTGAACACATTCATGCCCCAAGGCCCTGATGAAATAAAACACCAGCGCCATGCCCTTTATGTGAGCCAAAAACACTGGCCATGTTTATTACATCTGACCATCTGGGTTTTACACGTGTATGTCTGCTGGATACAGCTCCACACAGCCGCACACTCACACATAGGTCAGAGGTCCTGCAGACAGCCGATAGCTTATTAGCTGCATTTTGCTTGAATACCAGCGACACATGATTGCCATAATTTTTGCCAGAATGCTTTTATGCTTGGAGCAATCTTGCAAGTCCTTTCCCCCTTCTGGTATTTAGATAGATCCCTCTTCCTTTCTGTCTTTCTACCAATGACAAAACGGTCTCTCAAAGGAAGACAAATGCCTCGGCAGCAGGGGAACAAACCAACAGCATCTCCCACAGGGTCCTCGGTGACTGATATTCTTCACTGATTTGTTTAAAGAGTCTCAAATGTCCACCCCACCCCAATCTCCTATATCTCCCCTCCCCCATTTGCACATGTGGTGTGTTCCTGAGCAGTGGTCGAGTTCCCCTTCAGGACTGGGGTTCTAATTAAAGCAGGATGGACCTGTATAGTAACCCTGCCTTTTTAAGATGATAGACGTGCAGAGGCCTGGCATGCCTTAATTGCCCCTCCCCTAGCACATCAGCCAGTCTTTATTTTCCCGTTATTCTCTTCTTGTCTAATTTGTTTCTCGCACCATGTCTTTCTTTCTGACTTTGCCACTGGAACCCATAAGCCAGTCTTTCCCACCCAGCTCAGCGTGTTCTGTCAAATCAGGAAGGAACTATTTACCCAGTGCTGGTGTGAAGGGGTTGTGACCTCAGGGTCAAACTGCAGGTCAGGATGTGGGCGGCAGGAGTATGAAAATGTTTAAACATGTCACTCATGGGATGGCATAATGTAAGCAACAGGTTATTGTGTGGGTTAATAACATTATTTGTGCTATTCTGAATCACTGTATTCTACAGGTATTAGTATTAATGGTACTTTTGTGGTAATACACCTCTTGGGTTGAAGGGAGACCTGGCTACAGAGGCTCTTTTAAAAAGAGATGCCAAGATGATGTGATGGTGTTATTTGGTATAAATACATTAAATAATAATCCTACAGGCCACTTAATTTGTTTGTAAAACTGGTTCTTGCATGCAAACCACTGAGCAATCACCAAGGCTGTAAGGGACCGAGTAATTAGTTCAGACACTCAGGGTCAGCACCACAATTTGAAGTTTAAAAGTGACAGTTATTGTACCTTAAGGATTTTCAAGACCCATTTGCTAATTGTTTTCCTTTGTTCTTGTTTGTCCAACACATTTGCCCAATGACATAAAAGATATTTTAGACAGCATAATTATCATAGTAGAATATTCTAGCTGCAATTAATTGTACCATTTCTAGCTATGTTTTACTGATATGTGCTTTTTCATGGGATTTTTTTTGGTTTGTCAACACAACATAGTCAACTTTAAATGAGCCAAATAGTACACTTTCACTGTAGAAAGTATGAATTCTGGGTAGCCTCCCACATGCTACGCATTTGCAACATTAGAATGGCAGGACTTCATTCTGTGTAAATTGTGAAGAAACTGTTGAACAATGTTTTGCTTTGGGGCATTTAATCCCAGTATTTTTTGGGAAAATAACATTAAATTATACGTCTGTTGTACAACATGTGCAGCTTACTGGTTGCCCAGAATAAATGGCCAATGAGTGCAGATTTATTTTCCACATATCCTGCATTTTGCAATTGGAAATAAATCATACAAACAACACAAGTCCATTACCAAGATAACTGGTCACCAGGAAATGTTCATAGCCAAAAATGTTAGCTTGACTGAACCACCTTTGCGTAAATGAATTTTTAAAAAACAAATTTCTCCCTCAGTAAAAAAAAGTATTTAAGTACAATTTTAAGTACTATTAACAGTACACAAATGAGCAAGAGATCCAAAAACACACTATGAACTAAGTGAATTACAGTCCAGGGACTGAACTGCTAACCCTGAGACGTCCAGATATCAAATAGGTTCATATACTGTTTGTCCATGGCCTCATGTCACAGTCTATGTGATGGAACCATGTTATAGATGTCCTGCCCAGAGGCTCAACACACAGTTGACTTTTGTCAGTGTTAGCTGTCACCTTTGGTGCATAACTGATTATTAGCAATTTAATAACATGTCTTTAAGGTAAAGACTAACTTAAACATGGCAGAATCTGCTGCACATGTCTCTGTGTGTGGTCTCCTCTGTCTCATGGACTGGACAGGAATACTGCACCATAAATTTAACAAATTTAGTGTACTTTAGTGTACTTTAGTGTGTGTGTGTGTGTGTGTGTGTGTGTGTGTGTGTGTGTGTGTGTGTGTGTGTGTGTGTGTGTGTGTAATTTGACATAGCCTATTTGTTTTACACTAACTATGTAATCTATAGACTATTATAGATTTTAAAATTAGAATATTATTGTTTGTTGAACTATGAAGCCTTTTGTGGCATGGTGCCACGGTGTCTAGTGGTCACTGGACCACACTTTGAGAATCACTGCCATACAGGACATGTGCCTTTACTGAATGTCCACTTTTTTCTCACACTTTTAAATATAAATAAAGAATGAATGAAATTAAATGAAAGTTAGTCTTGTAGATGGATTGTTTGGTCCAATTTGTAAATTTGCTTGCTGGCTTAAATTGTGATAATTATCACATTTGTATAGTACTTTAAGTACTATTTCTGTGTTAGAACTGTTGCTGTATAATAATACTGCCCTATGAGTAAAACCTAAAAATGAAACCTAGTTTACCAAACATGATTTATGGTCTGTCAGGCTGATTTAGCATGTGTTACCTGTGTGTTAAGGACTGATAATATTCATATTCCTGCTCTTGAATGATGCCCTGCAAATCGCAGCCGTGAAACAAAGCCATGAAAGTAGTCAAAACACACAGAAAACAAACTCCTACCAGCAGTGGCATTGTCCTAGAAGGTACCAGCTGCATGAGAAAGTCCTGTTTAAGAGGTCAGCTGCGCACTGCTCTTATTCGATTGCCTTGCAACAAAAGAAAGCCAGGATTTCCTAATGCCCAGAATGGCTTTCAACAGATTGATCTGCAACAGGGGACTGTCCATTCTTTGGAAGTGAGCTGGCCAGAAAGAAAAAGAAAAGAGAGATTTTGGTGGGATTCAGTCTGCTACAGACTCCATTTCTTCTCCAGGGCAAGTTGCACCTGACAGGGGAAGACATAAATCTGTGGATCTGTCTAAGGCAGCTCAAGATGGACCCCTTCTGTCTGGACGTCAACATGAGTGAGTCAGAAAATATAATAATATACAGTATATCACCCGTTTTATTGTGGACAGCTGTGCTTGTAATGTTAATAAGCCTTTTCTATTGTTTTGTTTGGTTTAAAGAATTCGCTTGTGACCTCACGTGATTACTTTATTGTCAAAATGAGATCCTCTTATTTTCTTAATTTAGATGATACATAGCAGATTTGTAAAAACATGCATTGTTAATGGCAGTGCAGGGCACAAGTGTGCAGTTTTAAAGCTAAATTGTGCTGTGAATACAAATGTTCCAAGCTAATGTATCTACAATTTTGACTTGGTTCAAAAAATCCTTAGCACTAAATACTCTGAAACGTATTACAACTGAGATTATGCATTTTATTTGGCATTGAACCATGTACACTTTATGTTGTTTAAAGGTAAGAGTCCAATTTTGTGACCTCCATGTTGCAGCTACCGCAGTATATCTGCACTACTGTATATTCATGCTTGTCTGACATGGCTGAGGTCTGCTACCATTCGAAGGCCGTGTAAACAAACTTTTGGATTTCAGACATCTAAGATTAAAGTTGATTCAATTTTGTACACAAGTTTCAGGCTGAGACTTGGCAGGATGGAGAACCCTTGTACCACGGAGAAGCTCTGGTGCGTTTGTTTGTCACGGCGCACTGAGGATTATTGATTTTGCAAGTCTGTGTGTGTTTTCTAACTGTTTGCGTGTTTGAGGGGGGAGCTGGCCCCTGGAATGAAAGCTATTGCTGTTGCGACAGCTATGGCGATTAAGAAGGCAGACAAGACGATACCCACCAACTTTCATGATTGTACTGTAGATTGCTTAATACATATGAAGTCCACAGAGACACTTAGCATTGTAGAGCAAAGGTCTTTTGTCACTTTTGTACAAAACCTTGTATCCACATGTGTACTGATGTAAGTGGATTTACGTGTTTCAGGCAAAAGCATCCAGTACTTTTTTTTGCCATTCACTTCCATCTTCATTTTCCCCACTTTTAATCTGTCGTCCCTTGTGCAGCTTTAGACAGTAACATATTGGACATGGAAAATCACAATCTTATCTAATCAGGAGTTCTTACCCATTGATCATCCAAAGTTTGCTTTATTCACGCGGGTTTGCCCAACTTCAAACTCTTTGTCAAAAGAATCAATAGAGTGGTGAAGGCTCAGCTCTGCTCCAACAGTCCCTGCAGATTAGCAGATACACTTTCAAATAAAAACAGCGTGTTAATACTGATTTGGTAAGTAGGTCCCAGGCAGGATGTATTTGTTTTATCAACGTATAAATCATTCAGAATAAACTTGGCTTGGCTTTATTTGGCATTGGTTGGTTTATTTTAGAGAATAAGGCTGAATCTCATTTCTCTATATTACCCTTTCCACTTTCCCCTAAAAGTAAAAGTATGAGCACATTTACATATATTTTATTTTGCCTGAACACTCAATGTGAAAATTACAAAAGCACTAAAGTGAAGTCTGTTTAAAGTAATTGTGCCAGTGTTTCATAAGTTGAAATTTATTTCAAAACTGCTTGGAGAGCCTTTGAGAATTCCAAGTTCCAAGATATAAATCATGGTCTGTGCAACAATTGCTGCAAGAATGTGTAACATTTGCGAAAAATCCTTGCTTGCGACTTCAGCTGTTGAGAGAAAATAAATGTTCCATTTATTTGGCGTCATAGCTGAAAGGCTTTTTTTGATTCTAAACTGTGAGAGAAATCGCCCGACACGGTTACAGAACACAGAGTCTATTAAAATACACCAATACACTGTAGCAAGCATGTCGACAAAAGGGAAATAAATGTCCCACTTTTTTTGCCTTCTTTCTCTGTGGTGTTTTCTGATTAAGACTTGAGTGAGGAAGAGGAGTGTGTTACACTAACACACTTTGTCATGAGGCTGTAAGGTATTGATCACAGAGTGTGTGACGATGATGAGCTTTGACAGCCCGCTGCGTGGACCTGAGCTGAGTCAGACAGGAGCCTGCTCAGTTATCCTACTGTAAGGGCCCCGGGTCACGTTTGCCAAAGCCTGCATTCTTGCGTGGCGTGCGCTTGAATGCCCGCGGACACGGGCTGCAAGGCTGCGAGGAGATGAGAGCCAGGGAGAAATATGGCTCCAGTCTTACATTTAGATAAGAGCATTGGCTAAATGTCAACCTCACAGAGTGACTTACAGTGAAGATAATTTCCCCTCAAGTAGTCTTGCACTCTTAGATATCAGTTGTTGATATGCTATACATTTTTTTTTTTTGCCTATCATTTTGTTTCCATGTTAAAAAATACAATTTCCCGAAACCCACAATGACGTCTTCAAATTGCTTGCTTATGTCTAAAGACCAAAAAAAATGTTCCTCTTACAATTGTATAAAATAGAGACGTTTGAGACCAGGTAAAATGTAAGTCCATTGCCGCTTCACAGGAAATATCTCAACCTGATTACATGTTTTCTCTGTTTGTGCAGTTATCTATGGATATAAAAAGAATGAACAACAAAATAACTCGCAGCACCCAGACTTTGCCTCTGTAAACAGTTTTAATGGGTTTTCAGAAACATCAAGAGCCCTTGGTTTCCAGGAAATTACAGAAAACCTGCTTTTCAGCAGACGTTAATAGCTTCTGACTGTGCCAAATGCATTTGGGTTTTAGCTTTTTGTGGGCATTAATGTTGAAGGGGAGAAAAACACATTTGTTAGGGCACAGTGGAACGGAAGTGTCTTTGCTAGTTTAAGACTGACGCAGTTGTCATTTTCCCATCCGGCGCCCACGTCGTTTGAACAGCAAATGTACCTGCATCCATCGGCACGCTGGTTTTCACAGGAAGGTGTGTGTAGTCTGGCTATCACCAGACCAAGCCAAGCTCAAAAGATTTGAGATTGAGCGTTGTTCTGGGGAGTCTGCTCTGTATTTTCTCTGCACAAGAGGTGTGACCAACGGGCATTGTTCAAATGACACTACGCAATTGGGTAGTCCTTCAACCAATCAGACCAGAGATCTGGGTGGTGTAGAACAGACAGCAGCATAAACAGATTGCTTCGGTGGTGTTTGGTGGCCGCTGCCATGTTGAATGTAAACAAGAAGCTGCTTGGTTGCTTCTCTATCATCATCGTGTTAAAGCCACAAATAGCACCAGGTGGATAAGCCAGTTTGTGATTGGTTCCTGCAAAATTGTGAACTGAAGCAGTAGAATTAAACGTGCAGCTTTCCAGACCTTAGCTGTTAGACCAGCTCTTAGGGCGAAATCAAATCACCGGCAAAGTGGGCGGGGTTTTACCCAGTCTAGTGTTCAGGTGAATTCTGGGCATTTTGCTATCTTGAGGTAGCGGTAATTGATCAACCATTGACCAATGTGCAGCAGCACACAAACATGCAAAGGATTAAAAATAAAGATATGACAATGTGAAAGAGATTTGGTAGCATAGTGCTCATGTCATATATGATCTGCTCACACACTTTCACCTCACGCACAAGCGTTTCTTCTTTGGAAAATCTCTCCTTCCTGCTTTGCAAATCCTCCATCATAAGGTACAAACGCGCCTGGCTTTTAAAGGGAATGAGAGGTAACACTCTGATTGGTTCATTGCATTTTATGCTCCAAACATCTACGTACACTAAGTACAAGCCTTTTGAACCACCCGCCTGGTGCACGGACCATTTTTTTCCCCCCGTTAAACTTGCAAAAGTAGATTCATACTTCACCAGGCGCTTCCCACCGCCTGCTTAGATCGTTAAAATAGGGCCCTCAATCTCCAAGTAAGGATGTGAAAAGAAATTTTCCCAATGAGGATTTAGATGTCAGACATAATAATACCAACATTGGGGGGGAAAGGACGCTAGATGAAGTAGGAGGCAACATAATAATCTATTGTGTCATGTAGCAGTGAGGCATTCATTGATGTTGGATTAAATTGTGGGTGTGGATGAGCCCTATTCATGTGGGTTGTGAACAAGCTCTTATCCTTCAATTCCTGGTTTTGATCCTTATGAAGTGTATTCTTTATTAATTCCAGTTTATATAAGATCCCTTCTGGGTTCACAATAGAACATAATCAATTTTACAGTATTATAAAACAGTTCCTGCTTTTTGCTTTCCATATCAGAAACAAATCATTTTTGTTCACTACATAAAGTCCCCCTCAGACATGCTTTTAAGAATCTATAAATACTCGTTATATGCGCTAGGTTCAGCAGTGAAAGAGCAGTGCGCATAAAGTGGGCTGGAAACATCGGAGAGATTCAGCTTCACGCTGGTTTTGACAGGAGACGGAAGTGCCAGGAAGTGTTGCCCGCATCCTTTGAGCGACCATGTTAACCAGTGCGGCTGTTCAGACTGGATGATCCGCTGCTCGTTGGCAATCCGCAGCAACGGGTTCTCATCTATGGCGTACCAAATCTATCTTGCCAGGAGTATCTTTGAATCTCAGATTTCAGGGAAGTGCACAGTAGAGGAACGTTAAATCACCTCTCTAGTGACTTTGCACAGATACAAGTCAGTATCATCATGTTAGACAATTTAGGGGACATAAACATGAGAAAAAAAAATGTCAATGGAAGGGATACTAAGTTTTCCATGATTTTTAGGAGGCATAGACAAATTGGTAAATGTATACCAATAAGAGTTTAAAAGTGCTTTTAGAGTATCCAAAGCTGATTCCTAAATTCACATATACTTCTTCACAACATTTTCAAATTGTGTCGATGTACATTTTGTGGAACAGAAGGCTGATATTGTGAACATGTGCTCTGCTTTCTGGACTTATTAGTGTGTTTTTCTTTAGATTTGTGTTTCTACAAAGTGATTTATGTAGAAATAAATGAAAAGCAAACCTGGCATTGGCAGCTCAGCACAGGCCCAGAGTGAGTAATCTCCAAATGTGTACTATCCAAGCCTCAAACTAATGAGCTGGACTGAATGAAAGCTTTCATCAAATCCACTTTAAACAGTGTAAGCAGTGTTTCAGCCTGTAGGAGTCACTCAGCATGACTGGCTCTGTAATGACCTCCAAATGTGTTTTGTGTGATTGCTGCCTTGCAGCCTCGATCTCATTCCCTCGCTCCCTCCCTCCGTTTTCTTACACCAACCTGATCTCACACGAAATGTGTACTTATTCATTAAAATATAAATGTTGCTGGGCTATCTGACTGTTTTCTGAAGTGGGCCCAATAAGGGTGCTGTTTTTGTTGCTTTTTTTTACATATACAGCGAAGTGTGAAACAGTGTCCAAAATCTTGCATTAACCCACGCTAAAACCATTTAACCTGACTTTACCTCCAAGAAATCCTGAGTGTAAATAAATGACAGGAATCATTTTTAACTATTGCTAACATGCTGATGTATTGTATGTATTCCATATTCATCTTATTGTGTTAGCATGCTAACATTTGCTAATTGGCACTAAACATAAACTACAACTGAGCCTGATGTGAATGCCATTAGTTCGGCAGTTATTTGGTCATAAACCAAAGTATTGGATATTAAAATGTGACCTGGTGATGGTGCTAGTCAGAGGGTTGCCAGAGTAATTACAATTCATTCCAAGGGGGAAATAAATGTGTGTACCAAATTGCATGGCAATCCATCCAGTAGGTGGCATTAGAGAAAAACTTAGGGGGTCACCAAAGTCATCAGGATACATCATCTGGTAACCAGGAATGTCCTTTTGGAAACATTTGTGCCAATCAATTCAGTATATATGCGGACATATATTACTGGAAATAGACATTGTAGCCCACTGAGGGTGCTAGGTATAAGGTTGGGTGCTCACTAAGGTCAGTAGGATTCATCCTCTGGGGATTATGACTGTCATGATAATCCATCCAATAGTTGTTTAAATATGTCAGTCTTTTAGTATATAGATAACATATTGTATCTATTTAAATTATATAATACGTATCCAGAGCTGCATGGAGATCAGCTAAATTCAGTCTTGCTGTTTTTTTGAACAATACATGCAACTACTTCTTGATGATCAAAATGTGGTGCATTAATTTGACGAGGGATATAATTTAAAGTAAGAAATAATGAAAGAAATAGCGGGCACAGTTAAATTGCTGCGCATCATCGAAGTCAGCAACACTTTGTGTTGTTGTGTGAAAACCCACTCTGGGTTTCATCATTTCAAATAACAGAATGAAGGTTGCAACTAATGGTTTTTATCATAATTGATGTATGAACTGTGGACATTTTTTTCAGTTACTCTATTAAATGTTTGGCCTATAAAATATCAGAAAATAGCAAGAAAAAAATCATATCTTCATAGCTTTAGACAAAATCAATCCTTTGCTGTTTGAACTTTTGAACAATATTGATTTATTCAAAGTACAAGTACAAGCATCCCACAAGGCAGGTTTTTGCACATACTGTACCAAAGTGAATTTAGGCTAATAATAAACAAAATGCCACTTTCAATAACGATGCTCACTCAAGTAGGGTGTTAGTCTTCGATTGACGAGGAGCCATCATGGCTGAGACATAACATACTGCTACTACTACCACCTTAAGGCTTCAACACTCCTGCTCATGCTGTAAATGATTATTGCAGTCGTGGCAAGTCGATCTGGGAAACTAAAAAATATCATTCTGAACTGACAGAAATGAATAGCAATAATGGATTTCAAGAGAAGCAAAGGAAAATCATTAAATCCTGTCAATCAGCTTGATGAGGTGGATGTTTATTAGCTAATTTATAGCTTCTGTCTTTTTTGTCTTTTTGTATGTTTATTGGAATAGTAATAAATAAAGCAATTTAGAAAATAAGACTGTATCTTTAGTTTCTTGAATGCCACTTTTAGCCAGCTGTACAACTGTAGACAGAGATAAGGTCATTAACATAGACTTTGTCCCCGCAGTCCCTGACCCAGTATTTGACATATTGTTTGTCTAAATAGATTTTCTGCAGAATCAATGGTTCTTTTCCCCAGCAACATAGTTTTCTGTGGGAATACAACATTATACACCTAACAAAGGATGGTACATATATTATTATGACAAAAAAGGCTGGAAAACAGGTTGTATGCCTTATTTATCTCCCTGACTCATCGGCAATATGCGGTAAGAGTAGAGAGCTTTAAACCCTGATGAATGAGAGAAAGAGAGAGAGAGAGAGGCATGAGGGTTGTTTGAAGTGGGAAACTTAGCATTGAACAAGTCCCATAGAGGTTCACTGTATTCCCACAGAACCATAGAGCAATTAGTCACTCCTCATTAATGACTACAAGTCCCAAATGGCACGCCCCAGCTGCCGCTACACCACTGATCCAATCTTTATTTGATTAAATATCCAGACATGAGGAGTGTTGAAAATTCACCGAGCATAGCAAGGTGGAACATTTTCAATAGGAATGAGGTTTGGCATCATGAGAAGGGAAAGATTAGGGGGAAAAGCAGTAGTGGAATTTCAGTTTTCATTTCCTTAATTTAGTATGACAGAAAAGGCCCAATCCATGATAGTGCAGCTACACCATTCAAATTTAAAGCACATAGTTGGAACATGCTATCATTCCTAAATGGATTGATTTTTTTTTTTTTTAGTTATGAAACTTAAGTTTGGAATTTTTAACACTTGATTTTGCCACTCAAAATGTTGAAACCTCATATTGGTTTAAGGAATGTGGATTTCATCCCCCATCTTCTACACAGGACTCACGAGGAAAGGATTGGATCTCTTATCAAACAGCCCATTATCGTAGGAATACTGTCCTTAATGGACGCCTCTGTTCCTCAAAATTCACATCCAATGCCAATGTTAAGTGCTAAAGTGAGAGGTAGGGTTTACATATGCTGAGATGGAAAGTCAAGGTCTCAGGCGTTTGGGGTGGTGGATGGGCTTGTAGTGTGGCAAGTTACATTTTTATGCAAGAGACCTGAGTTTGAGTCCAGTCACAGCCCTCTGTTTAATAAATCATAACCACATTTTTACCCCAACATTAACCAAGTGTTTTAGTTGCCTAACCAAAGCCAAACCTCAACCATGTGAAATCATCATAACCACAAACATCCATGAACCTTAACCACACAGAAAAGTAATTACGAAAATACACCAAAAAAAATACATTTGTCAAACAATATCACTGCATTTTTGCCAATGTTGGACTGTTCTTATTTCTTTATACAACAGTAATTGTTTTGCTCATGAGTATTTTAGCAGCACTTTTGTACAGATATTTATAACAATTTGCCCACCAATTCTGCACTTTATCCAATCTATTTTAATGAGAGAGCTCGACCAGAGACAACAAATTAGAAACACACATTTGACCTGGCTGCAAGCTATTTGTGACAACACTTATATAAGTCTACTCTCCAGATTTTCCTGCAGCAAAGTTCCCCTGTAAATTCTGCAGGGGTTTATTCCTGTCTCATCTGCTGTTTGAGAATACACCACATAGGACCATGTGTGTGTTAAATAAAGCCGTGCAAGCATCAAAGTCTTTTAATAAATGGGTCACCTTGAAAGTTTCTAGTTTTGTTACTTTCCCTTTTCTGCTCAGTCTCAAGGGTCCTCGCAGCCTTTTCCTTTTCTGATCCTGTGAATGGAGCAGGCAGTAGGACACATGAGCAGCTCTCCAGAGATCTACCCCCGGCGCTCTCAGGTGATCTGCCTTTGCGTGGATCCGTTTACCAGCCAAGCAGCTGCCGTGGGAGGTTTGAGCCCTCTTAAAAGTCCACGGCAGGCTAGTATATAAAGTCTGGGGCAATGGTGGAGAGAAGGGAAAGCTTAGGGCCAGGGGGATGCTGCAGACCTCCTGCCGTGAGTTGAAAGAGAGGTCCCCAACAGCTGTGCAGCTCTCAGGGGAGGTTCAGAGGGCTGCTTGGGCAGTGAAGATGGGGGGAGGGGGGGTTTAGTGTCACATGGCAACTCAATCTGACCTCAAAAGCCAAGTTGCTGTGTTTGTCTTGATTTCCACACTTTTGAGAGAAATATATACTGCTTAGATTTCATCACAGGAGGAAACCAGTTCAGTTTTCTCGTGTTTTTGCTGAGACGCAATTTGTTTTCTTATTCATGCCTTGTTGAAATCTAAAGTCTGACCAGTTCTGGATTTGACATAAGTGCAATGATTTTCATCTGGCATTTTTAAATTTGATGATGCTGGGTTTAAAAAAAAGTTAAGGTTGGAATTGATATGCAGCATTCCCTTTTGGAGTGAGAGCAAGCACTGGATTCAAGGTTAGTTTAGCAGAGACGGGAACAGACTGTAGATTTGGTGCTGTTAGTGGGCCAGCGGTTCTGTAGAAAATGTTAATCAGAAACGGGGAACACAGCAGAGTTACAACAGCCCAGTCTTACAGTTTCAAAAGGGAAAGTTTAGTAAATTCTAACCTCATTTTTACAATTATGTGTATTAGTCACAATGGCATTTCTGTAACACTCACCATACAATATTTGTATGGTTTTTCAATTTTCAGCTGTATCAAGATTAGTTTACTACTTAAGTGGACTAACATCTTATTAATACTGTATATTAAATTTTCCTTTTATTTGTCATCCATTTGCAAGGGATATACTACGGAAGAATGTTGTTGGTGTTATCTTTTAAATGTAGCTACAGTTATAAGGAGGAATGAGGAGATGATTCATTTAGCCCTTTCCAGCTTCATGAAACAAGTCATTGTTCAGGTGTTGGCAGACATTAAAAGCTAACATCCAAGTAAACACACCTGTGTGTGGGTTTGCTGCCGAGAACCTAAAACCAAAGTGGTTTCAGTTTTGAACAGACTCTCCTTACCAGACAGTGAGTACTTATCTGCATAAATGCAGTGGACTTAAGGATTTTCATGTTTGAAAGATGAGAATTTGTGGTAACATTGGAACAATATGGCATATAGGCTAGTACATGTCTGTGTCTCTCACATCAGGGAAAAGCTGTTTGGTTATGAGTAAACATTTTAAGATTTGATGCCCAAAAATCTGATTACAGTATATATACTTTTGCATGTTTTTATTGTACATTGTCAATTGTATGCACACATTATGGTGAACATTTAGAGCTTTGAATTGTTAAGGCCAAGAACAGTAGGTTACATACCTGAGAAATGTGTGATGGGGTAACCGAATGGGTAATAATTAAGCAACAACTAAAAGTTCTTAATGCACTTTTTAATGTATTTTAAGTGATGGGAGACAAAACCTCTCTTCCTTGCAACAATGAACTCAAAAGTTTATCTAAAGCCAACATGAGTCTTCAGCTGCCTCAAGTTCAAAGTCACAGCCTTTTTTTATCACAAAAGTCTCCTTTTGGTTATGAGCTTTCCTCTACAGTTTAACAGGAAACCATTGTCCCAGGAAACGCAACACATTTTATACTGAAAATACTGTGGCTTTGAATGATATCCTCATGGTTTGTCCAAATATAGTCTGGATTAATGGAATTTATTTCCACCATAATTGGCTGACATCCGGCACCGGATGTCCCTCAGCTTCCACTCTCTCAACAACAACGTATTTCAAGCTATTTAGCTACATGCTGAAAATGGAAAGTTTTGAAGAATTTAGATTGCTGCTTGGGTATTTTGGGGAATGATTGCAAAGACTTACAGTCAATATGATTACGGCATTTAGTATCTGCATTATTATTGTTGGGGGTTGCTATGGAGTACACACAATGATACACTGGTAAGAGCCAATAACGTTTAACCATGTATCCAGCTTTTACTTTTACTGTTACTACTACTGTAACAGTTAACTTAATTTAGTATTGTATGTGGCATTTACTTTTGCGGGGTGCAAATGTTCCACCAATACTAGTTCCTTTCAGAGAATATTTTGCAGATCCACTGTTGCTGCATCCAGAGTTTAGCGCCACCCAAGACGATTGTGATTGGTTTAAAAGTAAAGCAAACAACCCAGAGTGTTTTTTTCCTCCTATCCCAGAATGTATGTGTGGTGTAGCCAGATCTTAATGCTATGAAACTAGGTATGGCAATGCAAGACTAGTCTAACAAAGGGCAACAACATTTTCTCCCCCGTCGATCACAATGAAAGTGCATTGGGAAGGGATCTTTAATGGCCAGTACGACCAGGAGGAATTACTACAGCAAGTAAACCTGTTTCACTGTCCATATGGGCTAATGAGAAAGACAAACAACAAACTGTGAATTTATCCTTTAATCCTTTGCTAAAGCATAAATCTTAACTTCAAAATAAAAATACTTACTTGTGTGACTGTTTTTTGAATATTTACCAGTTTCTCAATTCAATTTCCAGAAATCTTGCTGCATCACCATGTATTAAAGTGTATAACTTTGTGATATTAATGAACGTCCGTTACATTCAAGCCATTGCCAAAAAAGTTGCTACAAAGCTAATTAATATTATCAGCTCCACACAGATCAGTTCAGAAGATTGTGTTGTCTGATGACTTTCCCGCACAGACATTTGAGTGAAGATAATTACCAACTTCTAAAGAGTCCATGTTTTTTCAATCCTCCGTGTCCTCCTTGGCTACTAGCAACTACGTGAAGGGGGTTGCACGCACACGGAAGGCTTGTATCATGGGGATGCGCTGACAGTTTTGTTGTCATTACTTAGAATTCCTCATGGGGGAGACTGAAACTACGCACTCTAGCTTTAATAATACAATATAAATTAAATATTCAAAAATGTTTGACATGTGTAATTGAAAATATTAAATGCATTTCAGGCAGAAAATAAAAAATATTAATAAAATAAAGATATTAATCGTAATAATCAATTACACCTCACAGCATCCCAAAAAGTAGAAGGAGCTCCTTTCATTATTGTATTTCCTGAGCTTTGATCACTGAATGATCCAATAGTAGATCCTCAGATAAAGTAGAAATGTAGTACATGTGTATCTGACTTTTCAATCACCCTGCCTATTCTTGTCTCCTCTAGTTAGAATGTTCCAGTAACATGACACTGTATAAATATTTGTCCGAGGCCCATTCAGCTGATTCTGTGGCTTCAGCTCCGGCACAATGGCCCCTTATCCCGACCAAGTAACTCTACACTCGCCTCGCTGCTCATTATTGATGGCCTAGTAAGTGTTACAGTTACAAACCAATTACTCTACCATTAATGTTAGATGAGCTGCTCTACAAGTACAGCTTGATGCTTATCAGCTTTCCTCTGTTACGTGCCTTTTACTTTCACTAAATTGCACACCTTCTCCCCACTCTTGGCTTCAGTCTTTAATAAGTGGGAGGTGAGAATGACAGCTGGCAGTCTTAGCCCTATATCAGAGGGAAATTCTCCCAGTTCAAGAGGTAAAGAAGTCAAGAGGTGAGCAACATGTCCCCTCTGTGACTCTGGGAAATCTGGTGACCCAGTAAAGTGATATCACACCACCGAAGAGGAGAAACGAGGAGGGGAAAAAAAGAACAGTAGAGAGGTGTAGGGATCGAATGAGTCGTGCTGCCACCTCCACATGTGTTTTTTTACCAACACATAGAAACAGTGTGTCTTCAGGTCAATAAAAGATAGAACACTTAAGTGGTACACACACACACACACACACGCACGCACACACACACACACACACACACACACACACACACACAGCAGTTTTCCCACAGATGTGTTTAAAATGTGTCAGACATGGAGGAGGAAGAGAAGAGACAGTTCACAGATCAAATCAACACGTTTCCACATCTCCATCAACCGCAATCTGCTGAGAGACTTCTATTACACAGCAGCTATCTTTCTTTGAAAGGAACTGAAACGGTTTTATAAATGTTGCATTTTAAAAATGTTGCACTTGTCTTAGCAAAATACTCATTTTAAGTATTTTAAAAGCATACTAATTTTAGACTAGAAAGGATGTTTGGCCATTTCCATGCCACACGTGGATGTAGCATAATTAAACTGTTGTAATTGTTTTGCATCGTAAATATGTAAGCGGCACACCCTTGAGTTTTGGGTTTTAAGAGCTTACCTTCCCTTGAACACACCATCCACTTTTTTGACCGCTCACAGATAATGTCAACAACAAGGTGCAAGTGTTTTCAAGTGTTAATTGATCTGAAACCTTAGCTAGAGCCAGTTCATTAAAGAAAAAGAAAAAAACAGTAGCTACACACTTTGGAAAATCACAGCTATGTTATTAATGGCAGTGCTGGCAACTCTCTAATTTCCAGACAGTGTCTTTCTTTCTTACACACACACAACTATGTCTCTGTAGGTAGATGGTGCTAAATCCATACATCAGCAACTTTGCAGAAGAGCATGTCCTCAAGAATATGATAAAAAAGGAAGCAGGCATTTCCTCCTCAAGAGGGATGTTTTCCGTTGCACGTCCTGTCTGATTAGTGAGAACAGTGCCTCTTCCCCTGAACTGCACCACCAGACGATCCATTACCCAGCATTTACAGAAAAAAAGGTTTCATGTTATACAGCATGTTGTGAAAATGCTCTTCATTGCATTGAGACGAAAAGTGTCTCTATAATTCATGACTCTGATCTAGATTCCACTCTATCACAAAACTGCCTTAAGGCTCTGCGTTGACTCTCTTTTGCTTCAACACAGTTAATTCATTATAAACTTCGTTTCCAGTCAAATTCCTTGTTTTCAAACTAACTTGGCCCTTAAAGCTGATTGTGATTCTGATTGAAACGGCTATATTTAGTTTGTGGATTACATAGACGTAAACACTGAGCAATATGAATGTGTAATGTTCCCCCAACCAGAAGAAAACATGGTCCAAAAAATAATAATAAAATAACAAACTTTAGCGAGACTGCCCATTTGCATGGTCAAGAACAGTTGCAGCATGAGTCATGACCCCTGGCTGCAGAGCAACTTTGAAAATGGGCTGCTCAGTTGTGGGAAGTCAGGGGATCGACTCGTCTCCTCTGGAGTCCATCTGGGGGCTGTTGAGAAGGAGATGCATTATCTGAGTGTCCAGCGAAAGTGGGGGCAGAGTGACTCGCTGAAGTTTATGGAGATTTATGGCTCCTTCTCCAAGCTGTAATTGCCTCCTCCTCTGTGGGTAGTCCTGGGAGGCCCGCATTGAGCAGTGACCAACACCGGGGCTACTGCAGGTGGGCCAACCAAAAACGCTCTTCAATGAGACTTGTTATGGAGACAAATGGTGTCACAGTGCGCTCCACAAGCAGACGACAAACAAAGAGGGGGGAAGAGAAATACAGAAGAGACGGACAGCTGGTCACTGAAAAGGGTTCAGGGCATCAACTTGGCCTTCAGAGACTCAAATGGGAGTTGGGTTGTGGGAGCCCTGGCTTTACTAGTGCCAGTTAAATATCTAGCACTGTTTTCACCTCTGTTTTTAAATGTATTAAATATACTATATATTTCACTGAATCATGCTTTAATTCATGCATCATTCATGTTTACATTCAACTTACTCATTTGTAATTACTGTCTTCCACATATTAGCATTACCTTATTTCACATTTTATTAATCCCTAGATCTTAACTTGCTATAGTTTATGTCTTAGATTCTCATTTAGTCAGGTTTTTTTACTTGCAAGTTTTTGTTTTGTACTAATTTAATTAACATTGTTGGAGAGAGCCTTGTTGGAGAGAATTTATCAACTGCTTCTGTAATTCTTTTCTGCATCTGACAAAAGTAAAAAAAACTTAAACTTAAAAAAGTAACAGAACCATTTGAAGATGATTTGAGGACATTTATTTTGTGATGGCAAGACTGAAATCAAAAATGGGTCTTTGTATTTTAAGAGTAAATCCTTTTTTTTATCTCCCTTTATTAAAACAGGTAACAATGAGATTCTCAAGAGAGACCTGGCTTAGACGTCAGCATAAAAACATTACAACAATACATTAAATGCTATTCTAAAAAGAAACTGGGACTATATTTTAGATGCATAAACAGGTATTTCAGTTTTTAAAACCATCCATATAACCATTTTCCAAGTGTACAAATTCCCTGTTCTTTGCTAAAATGATATGACTTGTATTATAATATATAGGAGGAGATAATAGAGTTAACTGAAGCAACATCAAATAACATCATAACTAGATCTGACTTGTTTACTAAGCAAGTAAATTATAAAGAATTCTGTTAATAATGCAAGAAACATACACATGTTGCATTCCTGATGCAGTCAAAGCCACTGTTTAAAGTTACATACCAAGAATAACACCACCAATGCCTTGGTTGCTTTAAAGTTCTTCTCTAGCTAGGTTTATCGACATCTTCACCTCATGGCCGAGGCACATTTTATAGGCTCAATCAATAGGAAGATGGCATTCACATGGTTTCACCCGGTGAGTCAATGCCATGCACACAGCTTCACAGAACATGCTGCTGTTGTTGGATGTATTTATTTATTTTCTCATCTCCACCTCAGCTTGTAGGTGGGACACAATGTTATGGTGACCTTGAATACAAATTTGAAATAAAACATTCATAAATTATTTGTAACCCTTATATATTTGTATTCTCTGAAAATGCATGAACTGGTAGCCAAACGCCGTAAACCTTGTGTAGCTATGGTGACACCTGACCCATAACCCCAGGTTGCAAATTTTCACACGGGACATGAAGAACAAGCTGGGTGAAAGTCCTGTGTTTGTTTGTACAGTACATACGTGAGGTGGAACGGACATGACGTAGAAGGTGACTTAGAAGGTGACGTAGAACAGACATGATGTAGAACGTGACGTAGAACGGATGTGACGTAGAATGTGACGTAGAACATGATGTATACCGGACATGACGTAGAAAAGATGTGACATAGAATGTGACGTAGAACATGACGTAAAACGGACATGACGTAGAAAAGATGTGACATAGAATGTGAACTAGAACATGATGTAAAACGGACATGACGTAGAACAGATGTGACGTAGAATGTGACGTTGAACGGACGTGACTACATTATTTACATAATTTATCTTACAAGTGAACTTATGTTTCTAAATTTAAATAAGTCAACATTGACTCTTTATGCTACACCACCTGACTTCCTCCTTTGCTCCCATCATGATTACGATGGCCACTAGAGGTCGGCGCTACTATAAACGTAAATACAGCTTGTGAAAAGCTTCTTGTACAAACAACCTATGGTTGTCATTTGGGGGGCAGGATCATTTTTATTTTTTCCCTTTTTTTGCTAATCATCTTATTGACACAGATTGTTTTCCTCTAAGGCCGGCAACAGACTTGGATGCACCGTGCGAGCATGTCAGCCGTGTGGCGTGTTATTTCGGCTCCCATGTTAACAGGTTAGAGCTTACACACTGCCTGTGACACTCAAGCCATGCCGAAAACGTGTTCATTCTAGAAATAGAACAGACGCCTATTTGTCACACGACACGCAAGCATGTTAGAAGCGTTTCCAGGCAAAATAGGATAGGAATAGATGTTTATATGTCATTTTGACAATAAATAACATGTAACATGTTGATATTTGAAAGTCTCTCTAGGTTTTGACATCAATGCAGATATAAATGTAATTCAAATTAATTGTCCGTGTATACCAGAGGTGCCCACATTCTATTCATATGAAGGGCCAAAATGCATCTTTTTTAATTTAGAAATATCGGATGTATAGGATGGAAGGCCACGGGCCAAAAACAAATGTTGATGTTGAGGAATAATGTAATTCTTGCCATTCTCCGCAGACAAAACGTATGTACAGTATGTAATTTAAATGGGAAGTTTAACAGCACTGTGCTTTACATTACTGTACAAAATGTACATTTCGTAGTCATTACTTTTAAAATAAGAGGAAAATAAGCATGAGCATGTCAAATCCATGGCGGGCAAAAATATAGAAAGCACGGGCCAAACTTGGCCCACGGGCCCCATACTGGGCAGCTTTGTTGTACAGTGGTGCTCAAAAGTTTACATACACATGCTTAAGTTGACTAAAAAGAGGAATAAAAGAATCATGTTTTGGAAATTTATTTTAATACCTAAATTAAAAATGAGGTAAAATCCAACCTTTTTTTCTTTGTGAATGAATAACGTATTGTAAATAAATAAATGTTCTTATTTAAAATACAGGGTCATAAGTATACATACCCTATGTTAAATTCCCATAGAGGCAGGCAGATTTTTATTATTAAAGGCCAGTTATTTCCTGGATTCAGGATATTATGCATCCTGATAAAGTTCCCTTGGCCTTTAGAATTAAAATAGCCCCACATCATCACATACTCTTCACCATGCTTAGAGATAGGCATGGGATACTTTCTATAAAATCATCTCTCAATGCAAATCAAACCAGGTATTAGTCTAACTGAAATAAAACCATGCCTATCTCTAAGCATGGTGAAGAGTATGTGATGATGTGGGGCTATTTTAATTCTAAAGGCCAAGGGAACTTTATCAGGATGCATAATATCCTGAATCCAGGAAATAACTGGCCTTTAATAATAAAAATCTGCCTGCCTCTATGGGAATTTAACATAGGGGTATGTATACTTATGACCCCTGTATTTTAAATAAGAACATTTATTTATTTACAATACGTTATTCATTCACAAAGAAAATTGGTGTCCTTAAAGGTTGGATTTTACCTCATTTTTTAATTTAGGTATTAAAATAAATTTCCAAAACATGATTTTTTTATTCCTCTTTTTAGTCAACTTAAGCATGTGTATGTAAACTTTTGAGCACCACTGTATACTATAATATATGTATACATTAAATGCAGTATATAAAAATAGGATAGGCTACAATAACAACATAGTGTGTGTTTGGAGTGACGGTCCAACATCACGTAGGCTTACCTTACAGGCTCTTATAAAATACAGCCCACTTACCCATTTTTCAGAGTTTTTAATTTGTCGGCGCTGTGTCCCAAGATAACCCTCCCTGTACATTACCTAGCAGCAGCAGCACTGCGTCAGACACGTTTCTGGTGTGTAGGACAGAAAAATCCACGCAGCTGCCATGCAGCTGACACGCAACAGAAATGCCACACTTACCAGTGTGTAGCCGGCCTAACACTCAGGGATGGAACCACTGTCCCTCTAACAATAACATGTCTGACTATAATGTTCACTTGCTAATGAGATAGTACCTTTCTCATTTTTTAAGGAACTACTGGAAAGAGAAAAACACTCCCTTGTCATGTGCTGAGTTGCATGGGGTGTCAGGAAAGTTGGAAATGACAGGCTCATGTTTATTGCAGGGGAACGTCTTGAGTGACTGGCTCACAGATGAGCCTCAGAGATGGCAGAGAGGCAGTAAGTGCACTAATGACTGCCAACAGTCTGGCTACTCAAACCATGAATATTGGATACGTTACTGTGTAGGGGCACACTTACATGAACATTCCTGTTTCCTGACTAGCTGGGGCTGCTGCTCATTTTGCTGAGTTTACCTACAGAACACAGGCGACATATGTTGTCATGAGGGACATGTCAAGAGGACAAAACGATGGAAACTGTAACTGTGTTCAAAACGTGAGTAAGGGAAGATGCAACAAGACAAGGAACTGTGATATTAAAGTACTGTTTAAAAGCTAAAACTTGAATAAAGGCATCACATTAGGTCACAACAAAAGTACCATATTTTTAGTGGTCAGTAGAGAGAACAATGAAAACAATCGGTGCAGTCTACATCCAGTTATCCTCCTGCTAGAGTTAGCACCCAACAGGCTTAAACAGGGCAAGTTGTAAACTTGTTTTTAGCCTCTAAACATGCTCAAAATGTCAGTACTAGTGCCTGTATGATTCCTTCCAAGTGAACACAGCAAATCTGACTGCATTAGATGTGACAGAAAGGCATAAAAGTTAATGTGTTAATCCATACCTCTGTTTATTTCCTGTTTTTTGGTCCACACTAGTCGATTGTCACAACTCATATGCCTTTCTGTCACATCTAGTGCAGTCAGATTTACTGTGTTCACTCAGAAGGAATCACTGCACATGGGTAGGCACTGATAATGACATATTGAACATGTTTAGAGGCTAAAAACAAGTTTAAAACTTGCCCTTTTTCAAGCCTGTTGGGTGCTAACTCTAGCAGGAGGATAACTGGGTCTAGACGTCACTGATTGTTTTCATTTGTCTCTCTACTGACAGCACTATGATTTTTTTTTTAAAAAGCAACATGTTGAAATTGACCGGAATTCTCCTTTAACATTATTACTTTCAATCAGCTTGGTTCCACCGCCCACCTGCCCATTAAAGCTTAAGCCCTGCGGGAACAACATGTTATTTTGTGTTGTAAAATTCACTAGAGTAGGCATTAGAAGATTACCCTCTGCCATTTTGTCATTATGTGCAAAAAAAAAAAAACTCGGGCCAGGTACTAGGCAACAGGCCACAATGAATAAATGAAATAGGTTCTGGGAGACATCTGGATCATTTTTTTCCATGTGTGTCAGAGAGGACTGATGCTACTCCATTATTCTGTGGCCAGTATTCTGTAGTTATCTTAGATCATCATTGCAAGCCCGTTCTACAATGACTCCCCAGCTGCAGGAAAGCACTTTTAATTATTTCTAAATTAAAAAGGATAGGCATGATAAAAATGCATTAACATTAGAGGACTTAGTATCCCTTAATTCTTCAGTTTTCCATAACAACCACGTTTGTACAAAACATACCCTAAACCTGTTTATTATGTTCATCTGAATGCATTATATGCAATACAATTTACAATAATAAGGAAAGGAAATGTGGACTTATACTTTAACACTCTTTTTCATGATCAGTTTCTGTGGATATGCCTCAGCTTTAAAAGGAACATTTTACCAAAGTGACCAAATGCTGTGACCACGCCGCTGTGTCATATTGAACTGACTTTAGTCTCCAATGTGTTGCAACCCATTTTCTGGAATACTAAAGTAAAAATTAGCCACACCACCCTGCATATGCTTACTTTTTGCTGGTGTGTATATCAACCCCTCATCACCTCCTGCATTTGCTCAGTTTGGATTTAGACCAATGTCACCATTGGAGTGTTTATGTGCAATTATCATTGCCTCCTGCCTTCCTTCTGTCATACCTTTTAGTCCATAAATGAGCCACCAGTCCTCCTCACACACTGTCTGTAGCTCTGTTAAGACCTATTGTCTTTAATGCGCATAATATTTTCTAGATCCATTTGAGACAAATTGCAGTTCCTAAACATTAGTGGTCAGATGTTAGTTTCCGCTCCCCTTTGATGGCATCCGTGGAATTTTGCCAGATTCTAGAAAAGACAACTAGAGAGGAGTGTGTGGTTTCAGGAGGCTTCTTCTGCTATATGAGAATTTATCGGATTCTACTTTACATATTTTGTGTGCAATCACAACATCTTAAGAGCGTGTTCCATTTGGGATTAGAGTTAGGGTTTAACAGCAGTTTAACTGTCCTCCTAGTAAAATGACAGAATCCATCTTTGTTTTAAAAGATTAACAGTTTTGATTTATTCATTCATCAGTCATTTTACAAAAGCCTTGTAATGGCAGTGCCTGAAATGGGCCAGTACTCACCAGATCTGAACGTCTGATATTTGTGCACATGAGTACCCTTACTTCTTACTGCGTAGGCTACCGCTACTTCCTGTGGTGAGTAGGCTTGCACCCGTAACTTGGGTAACTGTGTCTCTGTGGAAACATAAAGCTAGCTTTACCCTATTCTTGCTTTGCCAGACCCTCCTCCAAAGCACACTGGATTAGATTCTGGCTAGTCCACATAGCATTCGGGGATGGGAGCAAAATAGGCTCAGAAGGAACATGTTTTGGTGGAACGTGTACATGTAAAAGTTCTTTTAGTTTTGCAACAGAAACTATCTATCTTGGACAGATAGTCTAGCTAGCTGTCTGGATTTACCCTGCAGAGATCTGAGGAGCAGTTAACCATAGTCCTCAGAAATCGGCTGGAGTTTAAAATGGCAACACAAAGGATGCCCAAGGCAACAGAAATCCAGCCTATATGAGTGAATTCCAGCGGATTTTCCAATGGCAGCAGAGCAATCCCGGATCCCTGCATTCCGGATGCGCCCCGGCCCCCTTGAGCAATTGCAGCCATTCAAGTCAATGCTTGATAGTCCACCACGGCGCATCGCAGAAACATGCCCAAAGCGGCTTGCCGCTCAGCTAAGGTTTTGCTCCAGTTCTGCAAGAGCATCCAGTCAATTTACCCAAATACACTCCCCAATATCGTATCTGTCTCATCTATACAACACCACGGACGACGAGATTCATCTTGGAGGTGGAAAACATAAAAGACTTCACAAATCTTTTTATAAAGAAAAGACAAGGTATGGAGTTTAACTGTAAAAGCGCCTGGAGTGGAAGGTAGAACGCAGCGCAGGCGAGCCCAGTGGAAAATGAGGGT
The DNA here is from genome assembly GCA_013375575.1 of Percina caprodes. Lineage (NCBI taxonomy): Eukaryota > Metazoa > Chordata > Actinopteri > Perciformes > Percidae > Percina > Percina caprodes. Next base: position 761,812 of record JABXJD010000068.1, read on the forward strand.
AATGCTGAGAAAACAGCACTTTATGTCCCTGCTAAAGTGCTCATGTTTGGTCATGTCAATTTTCAGGTGCATAATTGTATTTTGAGGTTGTAACAGAATAGGTTTAAGTGGTTTCACCATATTTTTGTTGTACTACACATTTCTGCAGCTCCTCTTTTACCCTATGTGTTGAGCTCTCTGTTTTAGTTACAGAGAGAGGCATCTCACTTCTGTTCCATTTGTGTTGGGAATTGCACATGTGCAGTAAATATTGCTAGCTTGTCAGTTGCAGAGTATGAGAGAGTGCCACGCTAGCAGCTAGGCTAGCTTTATACCGTGTTACAAAGTGACACACGTTTGTCAGGGAAGTAAAGGCTGGACTACAGTAGAGCTGTTTGGAGCAGTTTGTGAGCAGGGTTTTCTGTTGGAGATGGTAAGTCCCTTTGGGGGGTGACTTTGGGCTTTTTCACTTTCAAAACCTATAACATGCACAAAAAAGATATATATCACAATAAAAGCATAATATGAGCACTTTAACATGGGTAATTGTATTGGATGAACAAATTATTATGACCCTGGATGCTGGAGTAGACTACTGTGCAACCACCCGACACAGGAGCACAGCTGTGATCCAGAGTGCAGCCTACGGCCGGAGCATGTTTGCCTGTCCACCACGGCAGATACAACAAACAAAAACAAAAAGAGATTTGAAAAAATAAAAACATGAAACAAAAATAAGTAGCAGCAGAACTGAATATTTCATGACTGTAGTATAATAGCCTACATTGTATGTAGTTAATTTGGCTGGTCATTTACATTTAAAAGGGTTGTAAATCTACATCTTCAAGTAAATTAGTTAGTCAGCTTTAATCAAATGGAAAGAAATTCCCACAAACTATTGGGTTGTAAAAATGCTGCGTGGCTAACTTTGGAAAACCACTTGCCACAGTGGCTGGAGAGCAAAATAATAATAATGTCAAGCCTTGGATGTAGCCTTGTAATAAAATGCATACAAAAATAAATTTGAAGTGATACTTTACTAAGATATGCATATAAATATATTAATATATCCAATCCAAGACACATGTGATGATTATGTCATGCAACAGCTGAATTAGGGTAGGCCTACTGACACCTTTTTTGGTCCATTACAGGCACTGAGTAATGGTTTATGTTTAGTTCAAGTGACAAAGCTTTCTAGCAGCAATATGAATTATGACTCTAATCTGTCTGAGGAAATAGTGCACTATTGTTAGTTCGGGGTGTATGGTGAAGTCAGCAAAATGTCGGACTTGGGAGGCGGCTGTTTATTTCCTATTCCCTACCAACTGTTTCTTCTATCTGACTATGACCACTATGGCCCTTCCTTCACCTTAACCAAGAAGACAAATGTGCCCAACTGTAATAAAGTAGTTATTTTTACCAAAACCACAATCTTTTCCTACACTTAACCGAGTTGTTTATGTGCCTTAATCTTAAAGAACGGTTTTATTTTTGTAACAGTGACCAAGGCTGTTGTCCTGCCCATACAACAAATGCTTGTGTCACTCAACAGGGTAATTGCAAACTATGAATTTGATTTAATTTAAAGAAGAATGTTTGATGAAAGAAGGGCCTGACTCTACCTCAAAGCTAACAATAGACTTATTTAAATTTAAAAAAATAAAGGCATGACGTTTCTGTGATGGTACCTCGGTTCGGTTGCAGAGACGGACTAATCCAGATGTTTGACCAACTTGAAAAGAAATGGACTTACCCTATTGGTGATCAGATCACCTGAGACACTTTAACTGCCAAGTTTAAATAGAACTTTCTCAGACCTTCAAATATAAGCACACAGCAAACAACAGTGAACTGCTATGAATCAGGGCCCATAATAATGCAGTAATGTATCCAATAGGCCGGGGCTGCCAGCGACTCCACTCTGCCTGACCCAGTTGCTGGGAACTGGAGCTGCGAGCTGCTGCAGTCCCCGTGGTGAGGAACCTCCCTGCCTTCCCCCCATTCCTCTGTCTAATGAAGACCAGAGGAGAGGATATCAGGCCCTCAATCAGCCACAAGTCCACTTCACATATGTTTTGATGAATCTGCGCTCATGTGCCGAGCCCCTGCAAACTCAGGGGATTGTGCCGCCGAGCTTTATCAGCATTCCTCAGAGGACACAGTCAACACAACCACATGGGCTATCGCTGACAGGCAATGCCTTGACACAGACAGGCAACACCTCGGGGTTTGATCATTTGATATTCTGGGTAGCTGGGGAGGGGGGACTAAATTGTTTGTGTGATCATGATCACATGCTGTAATTTCTCTTGAAGCCTGTTGAACACTCAGCTGTTGCAGTGGAGTTAACTTAGGGCTTTTAGAACTGTGGGTTTCTTGTGTGATTGACAGCAAAGTAAGGAATGCAATGAGAAGCTGAGCTGGGTCTTTTTTCCCCATTAACTCTGCATTTGATTGCTGTGTTCCTAGCAGTGTGATCATCCTTAGTTATGTCAGACCTGTCTATAATTAAAACTCTTGATTACATTTCGTCCCAGATTATGTTTGTTTTTCATATATTACATCAAAGTCTACGTTCAAAGTTCGTGTATGGACGTCAGGGAGGAAGAACGGAACAATCAGATACAGGACTTATTTTAACTTAAGTTTACGTAACCTACTTATTTTAACACAGCTCCATGTAAATAAAGTTATGTAACAAAGATTGGCTGCTTTTTTAACCCTCCTGTTGTTCTTGGGGTCAAATTTGACCCATTTTCAAAAGGTTTCTAAATCAGATATTTGGGTTTCCTTCAACCAAATTGTAAAAAGAAATAACGTGGATGGTTCCATACAACGCTCCTCACAAGTTAAACAACCTAGTTATTTCAACCCAAACTTTTTCTAAACCTAAATTGGTAGTTTTGTTTCACATCACATGATATCCATCCAAAATTATATATATATATATATATATATATATATATATATATATATATATATATATATATATATATATATATATATATATATATATATAAAAATTACGGAGTAGAAAAGGGAACTTCAAGCTAGATAGGACATGATGTACGTATCACATGATAAAATATGCGGGTGTGTATGACTGTTAGGTGGCTTTGCAGGACAGACAATCTGAGACAATGTGTAAATTGACTGCAAATGCCCTCGTTCATATTACTACGACACAAGCTGAACCAAACCCACAAG
>JABXJD010000068.1:770000-805000 GCA_013375575.1 Percina caprodes
TAATTTTATTACAACAACAACCTGGCTTGGTTTGTTGGGTGCATACTGTCTGTGTGTAATAACTAATACTGTCAGATTTCTTACATTGGTGGTTATAATACAGAGAATATTAAGAATGACCACAAGCATCCCAATGACTACTATTAACTATTCTAGAAATTTGACATTGATTAGTAGATTTAATGAAATGGTAGATCGACGAAAAGATAATCTGCAACTATTTTTATAATTGTCAGTTATAAAAATCAATCGCTTGAGCCATTTTTCAAGGAAAACATTTGTGGTTTATCAGCTTCTTGTTTCTGAGGATTTGCTGATTTGGGCTAAAATATCTTTTGGTTTTGGACAGTTAGTCAGACAACACAAAAAGATGTGTACATGTCACATGCAGCTATGGCAAACTATGGACTTTTTTTCTGCCATTTTACAGACTAAAGGATTTCTCAATTACACAAGATGTAGCTCTTTTTTTAAGATATGTAGTGCCTGTGACAAACCCTATGTAGCATACCACGTGTACGAGTATATTTCGACAGAGTGACAGTGTAAGTGAAGTAATAGATAGAGACAACAAAACGGAACGAATCAGAGAAGCGAAAAGAAAGTATCCTGTTTAATTTATACTGTATATATAAGATTTGTAGTGTCAGTGAGACAAATGAAAACAATCTACATGATGTCTACACCAAGTTATCCTCCTTCTAGCGTTAGCACCCAACAGGCTTACACAGGGCAAGTTTTAAACTTCTTTTTAGCATTTAGCATTTTGAGCATGCTTAGAGTCTAAACACACATCTAAAACTTGCCCTGTTAAAACCTGTTTAAGCCTGTTGCTTAGGAGCAGGAGGATAACAGTGTGGACATCACCAATTTTTTTCATTTGTCTCGCTACTGACAGCACTACACATTTAAAAAAAAATGTTCAATGCATTTCAATGCATTTCAAAAAGTAGGGATGTGTCTCAGATCCCAACCCAATTTCCTGCAAATTGTTATTACTCAGACAATATCACATTAGCTGTTATGTTTTCCATCTAATAATGTAATGCATGTAATCGTAGAGTGAAAGCCTTTGCAGGCCCCTCCTCCATTATTGTGTAGTGGTGTGTTGCAGCATTCATGCAGCCATGCTGCAGTTCAGATTCTAATGTGCAGTTCATAAACGTCATTATCTTTTAATTCAAGGTTTGTGCAAGCAGTTTAAGTTTCCTAAACCATGCTGGCCATGCTTTTAAAAGGCATGAATGGAAGACTGGCTGTGAATGTGGTCCGAGTGGCGGTGCATTTCCCCTCAAAATGTAATTGCTGGAGCAAATTAGTTGCATATGAGGGTAATTTGTTCAGATACAGTTGCAGTTCCAGCGTTCATTGAGGTACTTTCCATTGCACATGGAGAACTAGGTCAGTAAGAGCAACACATGAGCGATGGGAAAAAAGGAAAGGGAGAAGTTTAGTTGTTTTTTCACTGCTGATTTCACCCACCAAAGATGCAAAATGTTATAAATGTTACCCATATTCACTAGGGGAGTTGACATTAATCACTGGATTGATTCTGCATCTATGCAGTGACAGACCATAATCGATTATTGCCTACTCATGTTACTTGTTGATTTTCCGGTCGCTGCTTTTCGTTGTTTTTGCCTTTTGTCTGTTGTCTGCTGTGTTCAGACTCCGCTACATTCATCAAGTATCTTTTTTAAGAGCAGATACAATAAAAAGGGGAGTTTATATATACCTGGCTGCATTCATTTGTTGATGAAAACCATGTGTAGTAATATATAACAGTACTGAGGAGGTCATGCATCGTGATATTGAATCGATTTGAATTGTCGACGGGATAATCGTAATCGAATCGTGACACCCGATTGACACCCCTAATATTCACAGCTCCTGTTTGCATTTCATGACACTTGAGGTATCAAATCACACCTCTTGAGAGTGAATAAGCAATGGAGCCCAGTCATGTTGAATAAACTGATGTAGTTCAGGTGCTGCAGGGAGATATTATTCCAATATGACTAATTACAAAATGAGAACGACACTTTTTGTCATGAATCACTTGGTGTTGGCACCGTGGTGTGTCAGCTTTCAATCTTTCTTTATCTTTGTCTCCAGTGGGACCTTCCCCAATCGCCACCCGAAGAGGGCGTTTAACTTCTTGGCAGCGCTCTGGGATTATTGTTTGAGGCCACAATGCCACGTGTCGGAATGAGTTAGAATCATTAAAGAAGATGAATGGAGGTCAAACAAACAGGTCAATGCCTCTTAATCATTCTCTCGGACCATACATCTTTGTTTGGGACAAAACACAACACAAAGAGAGCTTTTCCTCAAACGCCCATGTGATATTAGAATGTAGAATGAGTTCTGCTGATCAAAAAAAAAGATGATTGAAAAGTTAAACAAGGATCTTCATTGATTCATGAAAATATACTTTAGTAGTTTTGCATTCTATCTTCAGTCTTTTACCAGGCACGTACCTATGTTTCCAATGCTGCAGCAAAAAAAAAAAAAAACTTAAGCTAAGTCACTATTACATAATCAGAGCAGGTTTTAAAATCTGCTCAAATAACACGCATATGAATGGTTGTTTTCATAGCACTAGGCTCACTTCTGGGGGAAGTGAGCTTCACATGAAGGTAATAAATGGAGTTTCCTTTTTGAAATCCACTCTACGCCGACCTGAGTGGATGACATCCCCTGATAAGGTTATGCAAACACCACGGCCTATCCGCTTCAACCCACAGAGCTACTGGAACTCACATACAGTGCACACATATAGGTAGTTACACAGACAAACACACACACACACACACCAAGTCCAGTCCTATGCTTTGCCCCCATGTGCTGTCATGTAACCCTTTTTTATTTTCTGATGTAAATCAAGTGGTAAATATTAAATAAGCATAAACAGAGCGGACATCAGATATCTGGAAAATAAGCCCTATTAGCTACACAACCACTCTGTAGTTTAACCACAGTATTTCATGTATGTTTTTGTAAAGGCTTCACTTTTGATCATACCTGGTCTTATTATAATTTAGTTTGTTTCTTATTACATTTCAGAAGTCCAAAGGACAAAGAATCCTGATTTTGATCTCTTTTTTTAAATTTATTTTTGGGTATTTGTTGTAAATTAGGAAAGAATACTAAGGGCCCTTTTACACCGTGTCCGGTTTGGACTGTCTGACTTTTAAGCTTTTCAAACTGAAACCACACTGAAACTTCTTCCAACCACAGTCTGGATCAAACTGAACCATGGTCCAGTTTGTTTCTAGTGTGACAGCAATTGTTTTGGATGGTTTGGACCAATTATAGGAACTTCTTGCAGGCCAGTGTCATGTCATAAGAGTAACTTAGCTCCTTTAAGGAATAGCCCAGTGCCTAGTGAAATTAGTCTTCTCTTCACCATAGATGTATGTACCAAGATGTATGGCAATCCATCCAATAGTTGTTACATTAGTATACAATTATATTTGATATTTCAATATAGACCAAAATGACAACCAACAGGCCGATATTGCTATCTTGAAAGCCACACCATGAACATTGTTAAAAATAAAAATGATTTATTCTGGTTTAATTTACTTTTATGTACATTGGCAGCAAAAATCCAGAGTTATTCCCTTTCTTGTGACTATTGTAAAAGGCTTTGCTGATTGGTGTAATATTAGCCAGTAGGCTACACAGTGGCGTCAGGAGCCTGGATGGCAAGCATAGAAATGGGATGGAGGTTTTGGCAGCTGGTAGTCCCATCATCTGGTAGTCCCATCATCCCACCTCCTTCAGCACCACAGCCTCATTTAGAAACTGCCATACCTGGATGGGAACCACTTCGATCTGGCAAAGAGAAAGTTAGAAAGAGGAAGCGAGGGAGGGTGGGAGGAGATGGAGGAGGAGGAGGAAAGGATTGAGGGGAGGATGGGCAGAGGCTTCCTCACAAAGCCTGGAGCTGTGACTGTTACGCTATCTTCACAGAACCCCCTAGACCGAGGAGGGATTTTATCTCTCAGTCCTCTGGGACTGGAAAAGGCAATAGAAGGTTATTTCCTGAGAAGTGAAGCAAAGAGGAAGCGAGTGGGGGAGAAAGAGAAAGAAGAAAAAAGAGGTGGGCGAGGAGACATTTTGAGTTTGCGGGATCCAGGATGGCAAATGAACAGGAGAATAGGACACAACCCAGAGCTACAAAAACAAAGCAACAACAAAACACAAACGCAGACCATCTTGGTAACTCCGTCCATCCCACCTTTTCACACCGCGATTTCCACAACAAAAACATCCGTGCGGCATCTGAGGCGCTTCTTGGTCACAGTCAGAGATACACAGAGCAAGCTTTGGTGAAAGAAATACAGCACATGAAACATTTTCAGACTTTAATGTCCTTCAAACACAGATTTTTTCTTCGGTCAAAGCCACACAGAACAAACAGCTATCAAATGGGAGTTGGGAGCCAAAAGCATAACATAGTGATTGAAAGGAGAGAACACTAAGAGAGAAAAAGCCTTCAGAGAGACCTGTGTGAGGGACCCTGCTCTGGATCTGGGTCAGGCTGGGGTTTTCTCCCTCTTCTCCTTCAATCACTTCACAGAGACTTAAAGAGGATCATTTTCTTGATGATAATTAGTGACTAGATTAGTGACTGGTGGTATTCATGAAGCTGTAGATCACAAAGCATGCCCTTACTGGCAGGCAACAACCCCGCTAGCTATTTTTTAATCTTTTATTTTATTTTTTTTTTGCTTGTGTGAGTTTGACCACTGGGATGCTTTAGCTGTTTGTGGTTATTTCTATTTACCCACTAGTCTCGCTTTGCCAGACAATCCACACACTGCAGAGCAGAAGAGGGTCTGGCTAGTCTACACAGCATTCTGGGATGGGAGAAAAACATGCTCTGGTTTAATGGCATTTCTTTAAACCACAGTCACAATCGGTACGGGCGGCGCTAAGCTCCGCATGGCCGCTTTAAAATATCGTGTGACAGAAAACTCAGATTGGACAGATAGTCTAGCTAGCTGTCTGGATTTATCCTGCAGAGATCTGAGGAGCAGTTAACCATAGTCCTCATAAATCCACCAGAGTTTAAAATTCCAACACAAAGAAAGGGGAAGGAAATGGTCATCAGTGAAAAGACATGCATCCGGTGGAATTTCCTACGGAACCGGAGCAATCCCGAAATGGAACGTCAAGGATATAGACTACCACAAACATCCAAGGTTCAGGTAGCAGCAGATTTGTCAGAAACTCAAGTGCTTTGTTATTTTCCTCTTTGTCTCTGAAAGTTCATTAAACCAAGTATTATTAGTAGAAATTATTCTCTTAAAGGTGCTCTAAGCGATGTCACATATGTTTCAGGCTACATTTGTTGTCACATACAGTAAACATCTCCTCACCATCCGCAAGCTGCCTCTCCCCAGAACACACTGTAAAAAACATCTCCTCTCTATCCGGATTTCTGAGGACCACGGATAACTGCTCCTCAGATCTCTGCAGGGTGAATCCAGACAGCTAGCCAGACTATCTGAGTTTTCTCAACTAAGAGTTTTTGACTAAAAACAACTTTTCAACATACACGTTCCACCAAAATAAATCCCTTCCCGAGGCTATTTTACAGCGGCACCATGGCTACACACGACACTTAGCACAGCCCAAGACGATTGTGATTAGTTTAAAGAAATGCTAATAAACCAGTGCACGTTGTTCTCCCATCCTGGAATGCTGTGTGGACTAGACAGACCCTCCTCCGCAGATCTGTGGAGGAAGGTCTGGCAAAGCGAAAGATTAGTACTCCACCAATTAGGTTACACCCCTGTAACATTGTTATACTCAAAATAGGGGTGGCAGTAGCTCAGTCTGTAGGGAGTTGGGTTGGGAACCGGAGGGTTGCTGGTTCTGGTAGGCCACGTACAGACCATAGGCCGTGTGTGTGTGTGTGTGTGTGTGTGTGTGTGTGTGTGTGTGTGTGTGTGTGTGTGTCAGGCCTGTGTGCAGTGATTCAAACAAAAACAGAGTGTAAATTGTAATAATAAACACTAAACAGTATAAAAATAGACAGTTTATAAAATCTCTTAATCAATACTTAATGAATATAAGAGAACCAGATATTTCACGAGACTAAAGGGGGGACAACTATGGAGTCCACAATTCCCCTTCCATCTCACCACACACATGCCCCTCCCCCCCAAAAATAAATATGATTGCACACCCCCAATCCATTGACCTAGAGTGGTGTCAATATGACAATTGTGATTTCCATTTCCATTGGATTAGAGTACTGTCACTTGGCTGCCTGTTCTGCTAATCTTCCCAGCCATTGTCACATGATCAATTCATGTTTCCATGATGACGATCCAAAATTCTGATGCCATGAAATCAGCACTGGAATTGTTTTGTCTTTGTGGCAAACTGAGCCTATAGCCTATATGTGTATTGTATTCAGATATACAATTTGTTTACAATGGAAACAAGTAAAATGAATAATTAATGTGATATTGTATGTGATGTTTTATTTAGCAGAATAACATTGTGTTGTTCTTTCCCATCCAATATTTCCTACATTTCTAAGCAGATTTTCTAAGCTGCCCCCCTTTACTGATTATTAGGCCTCCCCTGTGCCACTCCACTTAATAAATCCTGGAATCGCCCCACACAGCTCCCCATTGCCATCTCAGAGTGAGGGTGCCTCTGAGCAGGAGATTTAGTGTTGACGGCCGAAGCGACGCAGCAGATGACAGGGTGCTGTCTGTCTCCCAGTTCATCAGAGAGAAAAATGGACGGAAGGAGTTGGGCGCGGACAGGACGGAGCCATCCATCTCGGGCTGTAATTATGCACAAGGCTGCTGACATGTCTTGTTGTCGTACGTCCTACTGCGCTGGGGGGGACCAGGACTTGTGAGATTGACGGAGTTATGCCTTGGGTCACCTCTTTTTCAAACACAGCATGAACTCCTCCCCTCTGCATAACTGATCGGCTATCATTAAATAATAGAGGCGGAGAATGGATATGATGGATGTATCTCAGCTCTAATTACCTGCCCTCCCATATCTATTACAGGGTGAATTTCATGTCTCACGTAGGACTGCTTCCTAACAATTATCAATGATCAAGTCAATTGATTCATATTGTTGTGCCTAATATGTCAGCAAAAAAGTGAAAGCATGTTCAATACAATTTCACACTGTACATGCATGTCTTCAAATTGCTTGTTTCGTTCAAAACCAAAATGCATTCAATCAACAATGAGACAAAACAGAGAAATGCAACAATGCTTGTGAGGAGCTGGAGCAAGCAGATGTTTGACATTATTTGCCTAATAGATGATTAAACTGTTTACTATGAATACGCTGATGGTTGACATTGGTTCCCAAATTAGGAAAAGCAACAAAAAAAAAAAGGGAATTTGTATAGGAGTGCAACCAAGTAGCTGAGTTTGATATTTGAACTGGTACGGGAGCGTAAAATGTTGAGGAAATACTGGACTAATCAATGAATCGACTCATATTTCTGCAAGTCTCATGGATACAATCTCAATATTTTTTATTTTGTTTTATTATGCAGAATACGTTAAAAAATGTTTTAGCCTAGCCTTTCCTTCAAGACAACTCCCAGAATTTAGCCTGTTTCTCTCCTGTCACATTTTTCTTTCTCTGTCTTGAAAAATGACCCTTTTTCATGAGATGCTTGGGGGAGGGGCACACAAAAAACTCCCTTCCCTGGCCCCCTTTGCTTATGTATATTGTACTGTATATGACAAGGGGCTTTAAAGACTCCTGGACGAGCAGTTTTTACAAGACTGCTTCACGTGCTGCTTCACGAGGCCTCCGCCTCTGCACACACTGGCTTGTCTGTGCCCCATTCACTAGTGCGAGCTTACCAGCCATTTATTTGTCTGCTGTCACACTTTGGAGGAATTTTCCATATGATCGATATGTGATTTTGGTCTTGTCAGTTTACAGAAAGAAATGAACAGGCTCTTTTCGTGCGGCTGCTTTTTTGTTTTTCACACAAACTCGACTGTTAGGTTGTTACATGCGAACAATGAGCAGACACCGTGCCGCAGCAGACAAAGGCCCAAGTCAAACTGTATAGGAATTTAAATAGAGCAATCCCATAGGGTCCGTTCTCTGTTCTCCCCCACACTGAAGCACAGTGTTTGAAAAGAGGAGCACAGAAGAAAGAAAACAGGTTCAATCTCTGTCATGCGGATGTGCTCTCCATCCCACTGTGGAAAACGTGATTAGTTTTCGTCCAGAAGTCCTTGTGCATATGTTATTGTTCCTCTGTATTATGGCTTAACTTATTTTTCTACTTTTCGCCATTCTTTCAAGACATAAACAACAAAGGGAATGTGATGTAAAAACTGCAGCTTTTTTTTGCTTCTGCGCATTACGTTTTGTGTAAGAGGACTTTTTTGAAATGGGGAGAAAGATATTTTATGGTTGAAGAGGCAACAATATAGGTAAAAGCAGGTGCCAGGTTTATTATTCAGGGTTCAACAATAAGGGTAAAAATGCCACTTCATTTGATGTGAATGTGCCATTAGCCAATCAAGAATTGAGTTGCTGCTTCGTGCTTTTGACGTTCTTTTCCCAATTTTTTTTTACAATTATGATGCTTTCAACATTTGACTTTTTTGGGACTTTTTTTCATGTGTTTGTTTACATTTATGATGCTTTCAACTTTTTTTTGACATTTTGGTTTTTCAAAAAAATAGTATAGGGGCCAGTAAAAATTGACTTTGGGCAAGTGAAAGGAAACCTAAAGGCTGTTTCATGCTTCTGCGGCAACTCCACGCCGTAGATACGCCGTAGATACGCCGTAGATACGCCGTAGATACGCCGTAGATACGCCGTAGATACGCCGTAGATACGCCGTAGATACGCCGTAGATACGCCGTAGATACGCCGTAGATACGCCGTCGCTCCTATGGCATTGTGACCCTTTCAATTCAATTCAATTTTATTTATAGCATCAAATCATAACAACAGTTATCTCAAGATACTTTACAGATAGAGTGGGTCTAGACCACACTCTATAATTTATAAAGTCCCAACAATTCTAGTAATTCCCCCAAGAGTAAGTATGATGTGACCATGCGCAGTGACCAGGCTTTTAGGAAGAAACATCGGACAGACCCAGGCTCTTGGAAGGCGGAGTCTGACGATGCCGGATGGGGATGGAGATGGAAGTTACAATAAAGATAATGGAACATTTACTACAAAATGGTAGTAGTCATTTTTGGAGTTCTGAATCAGGGTTGAACGTGTTTCTTTGCATTGCGGTGAAAGTTTCTCCCCTGTGCTTTTGACCAATCAAATCTGTAGTAGAAAAAGTTAACCCTCTCAATTTCATGTTGTATATAGAGCTGGAGAATCAGGCAATGAGTAGGGGGAAATGCCGTCGTCACAACATGTAGTTTTTTTTCAAAAGGTGCATGTCAAGGTACGCCATAGGTTTGTGCCTCCACCTACCTACGTACGTAGCAACAACGTAGATTTTAAGCAGAAGTATAAAACAGCCTTTAGAGTTGAACTCTGTTATCTGATCCAAAAATACCAGATCATTTTTACAACAGAACTGTGTAGCTGGAACAGTGTGCTTGCACATACTACATACTGTGTGGGAGTAGATGGATGGAGGCCCCCAAAGGTTTGACTGAATATGGAGACTCATTCCAAGAAATGAAGTGGAAATTGCATTTAAGTAAGTGCTGTAAATAATAGATTAATCTCATACTATACATACGTTTTGTAACACATATAGGCTACATGTGCATGAGCTTCTATCTTCTGGTGTGCGATGAGCCTAACAAGAAAAATGGGAATAAATTATGCAAGCAAATACAGTTGTTGGTATATGAAGAAAAAAATAAGCCCAAAGGAGACCAGCCCCCAGCTCTACAGTCTAATTCCATTGTTTCCATACAAACCAAAACAAAATGAAAGAATATGTCCGGCTCCCTCCCATGTGCGCACAGCAGGCATGCACGAGAGAAACCGCAGCAAGCCGTGGCCCTCCCTGACACTCTTTTTTTTTTTTTCATCTTTTAAAATTAAATATTCTCTCTCATCCTTGGTGTGGAGCTATAAGCGCTTCATGTTGAAAGGGGGGAGGATGGGAGAGAGAAAGAGTGCAGTTTTTTTTCTTCCTTTAGGAAACAAGATAAATTTAGAAATAGGCGCATTAAAGAATAAAACCCCCAACCACAGAAGACATGTAGAATAAAAAAAGAAGGAAAAAAACCCTAAAGACCAAAATCCCACCCCTGATAAATCACATTAGGAGAAAAATAGTAAGATGAAAGGAAAGTAGGGAGGGATTCTTATACACAGATGGACCAGTTAGTCCATAACTGTTGAAATATTTACAGCAGTCTCTGTCCAGGTAGGTCAATTATGACTGAGAGCCTCTGACAGACCATTTGTCATTTTTATCACCTTGCTACAGAGTGAATCTGCAGATATTTTATATTCAGCGTTTGAGTTGAAATCCTTTTGAGGTCATGATGCAGTTATGTATGTAATGGATACCTGTGTGTGTGTGTGTGTGTGTGTGTGTGTGTGTGTGTGTGTGTGTGTGTGTGTGTGTGTGTGTGTGTGTGTGTGTGTGTGTGTGTGTGTGTGTGTGTGTGTGTTTTGTCCTAAAATGACTGCTGGGGATATTTATTTGCCTTGCGCACATGCATATGACCTTAAGCTCAACAAACTATTAACACCACCACCCTGATCTACCTGTAGTAATAATAATAATAATAATAATAATAATAATAATAATTAATTGAATTTGTATAGCGTTTCTCCCAAGCTCAAAGTCGCTTTACAGAGTAGAAACAGTAGATAAATAAAAATTTAAAAAAGGGTGATTGTAAGGGTGCAATCAGGTACCAAAGAATCACGTTTTTAACATTTGAACCATTTTGGGTGCTTTTGCAATTATTTTAAGATTGGCACCATGCCAACAGTGAGACCAGACCAAAGTCTGCCATCCCCATTTATGTTACATAAGGTTATATAAGTCTGTAAAAGAGCTGTGTCTGCACTTTGATTCACTCCAGCATACATGAAGTACAACTTCAGAAAATGACTTACAGAGACAGTTTAAGTGTTAACTGCAATGTGAAATATGTGCCAGGTACTTGAAATGCAACAGTGGGTTTCACAAAATCATCCTATTTCACTGAGGATGAGTTTTTTTTGTTTAGCATTTTATCAAATAATGACTACCAGTTACATTTTTGAATGCATTTGTTTTTTTGTTACTGTAAAAATGCTCTGCAAGGCTAACAACTACTAGGGCTGTACATTGATTTTTATTGATATATCTATTCAATGATCAATGTTTCAATATCATTGATGCAAAGTAGAAACATCTTATTTATTTTATAACATAATGCAGATGGACAGTGTGTGGTGTGTGTATGTGTGTGTGTGGGGGGTGGTGAGAGGGAATGCTGCGCCGTACACATCACCACCTTTAAGATGCTCCTTTATTTTGAAATTCCCAATTTAAATTAATTCCTTTGATTTTTATTTAAATGCACAGAAGAGCTCAGTAATACAATTGTCAAATCATATTTCCGTTGCTTTTTGTGAGTTGATATACTGTATATGGAACGGATTGTGTTATATGGGCAGGAAACATCGTCTCATATTGATCTTAGGTTCCTGAATTGAATCAAAACGGATTCACATCATGGCAGACTTTATGATGATCAGCCAATGTCATATAGTTGTCCAAAGAATCAGTGTATTATTGCATTGTGATAAAACTTGTGATTTACACCCACTACAGAAAAAAACATGCATGCCTTTTCATAAATACCACAAGACTCTGGAGAAAGAGAAATTAAAAAGGAACATGAAGCTTACTCCACATAATTTATATTTATATTGTTGGGGCTATACTGGACGGGCTCCACTGTGGACGTATTTGTCCTCTGGCAGTTCTATTAAAACTCCTGTATCTGAAAAGTTGGGGATGACCTATCACATTACATAAAATATCCATTGAGCTGGTGAATAATGATTGTTTCTACCCAAGTTGACATGGTGCCAGAGGTGGTACAGCACTGCTCTGTGTCTCTCTTTACATCTCTGCAGACCAAACACTGACGCCACAGGTAGTTTATCTTTTTTTCTGTTTCCCCTGCATGCCTGGGTTGCACAGCACAAACACTAAATAATGAGACATCAACAAGACAGCACGCTGTTTTTTTATTAATGTCTTGTTGTTTTTCCCTGTGAACACTTTTTTGTACTGAGAAATATGGAGATAAAATTGTCCCCGCAAAAAAACTGAGTCATCTTTTAATCCGTGCTGCTCTTCCCCATCGGACCAACTGTCTATGTTAACGTTTTATCAGGCCTTACGGGCATATTCATCACCCTCCTTTGTATGGATGCCAATGAGGCATCATGTCATGGGAACCCAGTGTTACTAAAGAGACAGCAGTTACTTGCTGCTTCTGACTGCATGACCCTGAGCAGTAATAAAGTCTACACAGCTTCTCTTATGACTGCTACCTCGGCTAAGAAGATGATGTTTATAGAAAGATATGTTTTAATTGGACCAACATGTTGCACTTACATGTGCCACTTTGTAGTTTGGCTTATGTGAAGCTAATGTACTTGTACTAATGTACTAATGAGTTAGTACCTTTATGGTTGAATGCACTTATAGGAAGACGCTTTGGATAAAAGTTTCAGCTTAATGAAATGCAATGCTATATTAATAAACAAACGCTGACGTGTTTGTGGCCTGAGAACCTACAAGTGATGAGACTTGTCGGAGAGTCGGAGCCACAGTTGGTGTCATTAGCGGCAGAGCAATGGAGCCCAACGCAGCCTGGGGCTGCTCATCAGTACTTGTCAGCAGACTGGCTTCATTAGTCACTGTCCAGATGACAGTGGCTCTTGTAAAGGATATCTCACCCCCTGTGGAGAGCCAAGTGTCCTCGCAAATAGGCTGCTGACCTCCGGAGTGTCTCTGGTCTTGGAGGGGCAGAATGGAAGGGGGGGCTAAGAGTGGGACAAGGGCGTGCAGACTGCAGGGCGTAGTCAGGCCAGGGCCACTTCTTTCTGGAGAACCCTGAAAGCTGACCTGCCCCTGACCCCCATCGGTACAATGAAGCCGACTGGTGACTCCTGCACGCTCTGATGAAATGGCATATTCCCCGAAAAGAAGAGAGAGAAAAGAAAGAAAGAAAGAAAGAAAGAAAGAAAGAAAGAAAGAAAGAAAGAAAGAAAGAAAGAAAGAAAGAGGCTAGGGCCCCTCTAAAGAAGAATGGGATACCCAGCAGTGACATGCTAATCCGTTTGCTTGATGATTAGGAGTTGAGGGGGATGGGGGGATGGGGGAGAAAGAGAAATGCTTGACAGCTTTTTTTGATGTCTCTGCCTTTTGATTCTGTCTCTGTGCTGTGATATGAAAATGACAGCAGCTCTGTCAGAGCAGAGGTATCCGTCCAACATGTGGACGTGCGATGGGTGATTCCGCTTTGATGTTGTGGTCGTGTCTGGATCGTCAGCAAGACGCGATACACAGGCGCATGTTGATATTCATTTAATGCACCTTTTTCATGCCCAATTGCACTGACACTGAATTAGAAACACTTTGATGATGAGATAGAATCAACAGCTTTTGAAAACAAGTGGGTTTGAGGATGTTCACTTGTAAATTATAAATCTAATACCAATGCTTGCTCCCAACACCCATTCAAAACTTATCATTATTTTTTATCTTTTAATATCCTGAAACCTTGTATTTGACCGAACAACAAAACAAATACACACTATATTTGTCGTATTTGTTTGGGTGTTTAGAAGTTACATGTTATGCATGGTTATGTATGTGAGACAGTGTAGACATTTCTGAAAAATAGTTTGATATATAATCTCCAAAGTGGAATAAAAACAACTTTGGCTTGAACAAACAGTTCATTGGAAGGAGGAACAATAATACTTTCAATACTGACCCAAATGCTTCCCTGGAACATTGTATTGAAAAGTGTCAACCTACAAAAACACAGCATGCTTAGGCCGATTCTGATGCCATAATCAGATGTTAATGGCTTTCGAGATAACCACAAGTCAGATTGGGTAATGATTTAAATTCCTGCTGTGCCTTTGTCGAGAAACATGTCAGACTACAGGTTGAACCCTGACCAATCATTGCGTGCAACCTGCATTTGCATTTGACTGAAGCGATAGGGCTGTTTAATACTGCGTAGTTTCTATCGCCCCCCATGAGGAATTCCAAGTAATGACAACACAACTCTTGGCGCGTCCACATGACACAAGCCTTACGTGTATCACGCATGCACCCCCACCCCTCCTCCAGAATAGTTGCTAGTACATTATTCTTATTATAGTACATTCATTAATATCAAAAAGTTATGCACTGAAACTTTAATGTAGCGTGATCCTGGTATTAGCCTTCAATGATTATTTTGTGATCAGATATTTTCTGATTTAAAGATTTTTATATGCCAATGGATTGAATGACTATGATAAAGGAGTTGCATGGAGTTGCAGGAGTTAAGGGCAACGCTTCAGTTGCATTCAGCTCTGTGGAGCATTTCAGCAATGCAGACCGAATTACGTTTTCTGTAAAATCTAAAAAACCTCATAGGGACGGCCTCTAGCTCACCCAGTAAGAGAGTTCGCCCCCATGTAGGCTGTCACTACACATAAAGGGAAAAGCCCCAGAAAAATAATCTTTAAAAATAAAACTCATAAAGTGACATTTTTATGCCTTGGGATCTTTATGACACTTAAACACACATTTTCATTCTTCAAAGTAAAGTGTATAATACGGCATTGTTTGTTACCAGAACTGACAATAATATTGTTTTTGGGATAATACTGCCACTGACTGTGAAATATGAAACCAAGTCATAATGGGTGGAAACACTAAACTGGTTGTTTGGGAGACAGTAAGACTACATTTAATGAAAGACTAAAATGATTAAATCCCAGGAATTGTGAGATACATGGGAAGCTGTGATAGTGTGTGAAATATTTGAATTATATGCTTAAATATGATGTTTCGAATTTTCAGACTTGCCAGATGGTGAAAAGCTAGAAGAGTGTGAAGCAAACAATGGAGAGTGAGAGCCATAGTGACACAATATATTCAATAAATACCACATGTTGACAGCAATCCATTAGACAGACTCATACATCACTGCAGTACAATAGCTGACTTTACCCACTGACGACTTCCATATGATGTGATCCATTCGCACACACACGCGCACACACACACACACACACACACACACACACACACACACACACACACACATGCAGCAGTATGTGTGTACAGACTGTACTCTGCCCATGAGGTGCAACATGCTTTAATATATCCACTGTATGAGCTTGGGGGAGAAGAAGGCTGGTCCTCCTGATCATTCACACTTTAACACCAAACCTTCTCTTATTCATGAGCCCCTCTGCGCTCGCCACAAAACACTGTGCTCAATCGCATTATCATTACAGAGCAAATCAGTCACATTAAGCCCCTGCGCTGTCACTTACTCTGCAATCTCAGCTGTGCGCTGCCAAGAAAGTGTGGCGGGACATAAGATAAGATGATGACAAGTGAAAAGAGATTTGCATGAACAGTGTTGCTCCATCACTTATTTATTTTCTTCCCAAAGCTAAAAAATAAATAAGTTAAAGAAAATTGCCGTCTGCTTGCCGAACACATCCCTGTGAGTTCATCAAACAGGTGTTGCAGCTGGAAATTCATTAATGGGATTATTGTAATAATGACCTAATCATGCTTTCAGAGATATAGGTGTGGATGGAGGGGAAAAGTAGCAGCAGGTCTTTCTAGTATAAATTATAATAATAATCGGCTCATGACAGCAGTGTTTTTCTATTAATAAAGGAAAAGGTGGTAAAGATGGGGAGGGGGTTAGTCTCAGCTGAATCATTTCTAATCAAATTCAGCCAACAGAGGAGCAGGTCTCAGCCACCCAAAAAAGGAACAAACCACAAAAACAGGACATGACGAGTAGTGATCAGGATGTCTGTGGCACATAGAGGTACTTATAGCTTTCACCTATTGTGTGGTTGTTGTTTTGTGTGGTTGTTTACTTTCTATTTTGGCATGCTATTATGTTCAGGCTTTAAACCTGAAGTACTGGATTTACTGGAGTGCAGTCATTAGGGCCCTGCAGCTCTTTCAATGTGGTGTTAATAGTGCCAGAGAGCCAACAGAAACATAAACTTTTGTTTCTGTTTTAATTATGTTGTTTTGACATCAATACATGTAACACTTTATAATAGAAGTGCTGTGCTTATTGTATACATCCCTGCGCCATCTTGTAGTGTGTATACAGGATTTCCTATGTTGATGCAGGCTGCATATGCCTTATCATTAATCAGACATATATACACAACTGTCATAATAGCTGCGGCTTCACTGCTACTTTACATTTAGAATGCATTCCCTCATGAAAATATATCAAGTTAACTAGAAGTTCAGTACACGTCCACACCATGCTTTGCAGTAATATCACAATTTTATTCAAGTACAGTGCCCGTTGAAAATGTTCTTGTTTGGAATGGGCTGCTTGCGATATTGCTGCTTGTAGAGTTCTCCAGAACCAAATTGTACCCCAAAATTGATATGCAACTCCACTGTATAGCCTACCACTGACTTACAGTGTACTTCTACATTAGAGGAAGCCATTGTGCTACTATATTTACCTTACAGAGAACGTTGCAGATTCAGACGGTACAGTAACATTACCTTTACCACAGTTGATGGTCTAAAGCTGCCTCGTTCAGTTAGTTTGAATGTTAGTTTTGCTATAGATCCTAACCCTTCAAAAACACCAAAGTCAATAACTGTGGACCTCACACAACCCCACTTCAAAAGATTCAAACTGCGACATCCATATGTTTTTAAAGGTCCCATGGCATGAACATTCCACTTTATGAGGTTTTTTAACATTAATATAAGTTCCCCCAGCCTGCCTATTTCCTCCCAATGGCTAGAAATGGTGATAGGTGTAAACTGAGCCCTGGGTATCCTGCTCTGCCTTTGGGAAAATGAAAGCTCAGATGGGCTGATCTGGAGTCATGTACCTTATGAGGTCATAAGGGGCAAGGTTACCTCCCCTTTCTCTGCCCAGAGAATTTGGCCCACCCATCAAAAGCTACAGACTCAGAAATGGCACATACTGAGGAAAGCTAATTGTGGGACTGGCTCTAGTGGCTGTGATTCTGCATCAAGGCGGAATTTTGGGAAAGAGACTTTAGATGCAGTATTAGGGGACCTCTAAGGTCTATATAAAAGCATCTAAAGAGCACCATGTCATGGGGAATTTAAGACCTCAATGTACTTTTAGAAACATCATGTCATATTGTTAAGCAAACATGAATACAATGCTTTAGTTAAATGTTAGTTCAACATTATCTCCTGCTGTACTATTAAAGGGCTATTATGCAAATGAAATACAGTAGTAGTAACACACAGGTAGACCATGTGACTAAGTCAAATAACAGGTCAGGTCAACTGATACAGATGTTAATGATAGTTTACCAACCAACTAATACACCCGGGGTCAAAATCTTTCATTTGACACTAACAACAGTTAGCTATTTACCAGCCCATCAGTAGCACCACTTGAAATGAAAAATGCCATGACTTTTTCTTTTGCATCAACGCTCAAATAATTTTGACTGACCTGGCTTGATTGGCCATATAAAGTTTTTCAGAAAATGTTACATCAGTGTCCTCAGCTGGAACCCAGAATAAGAGCCTGATTGACAGCAAGGAGATCAAGCTTCTCTGCGTGCGTGCGTGCGTGCGTGCGTGCGTGCGTGCGTGCGTGCGTGCGTGCGTGTGTGTGCGTGCATGTACTTGTGTCTGTCTATGTGTAAATAGGCGGTTGGATAGATAGACAGAATGTGAATCCTTTTGTGTGCACATGGGTTATTATGACTGCATGTTTATGTGTGTTTTAAGTGTGTGTGTGTGTGTGTGTGTGTGTGTGTGTGTGTCTCTGGGCAGGAGCAGACTATACAGGCCAGTGCTATAGTCTGCTGTCACAGTTCACTGAAGGACTCGCTCTCCACTGACAGCACACCTCCCCCCAAGCCTCCACCTTTTTTCATCTGAAATTGCATAGATGCATTCAGGCAGCTCAATGACAACACGTCTCTATTCCCGCTTTAAAGCTTCCAGCACCAAGCAAACTCCTTTACTAAGCTCCAAATTGGCATTCTGGGACCATCGCTTCACTCATCTTGAACGAGTCTTGTGTGGTTTGAAAGCCTTTTGAAAACTTTCTTCTTACTTTGTCATTGGGAGAAGTGAGGCACTTTCATAAAAACTCCAAGAAAAAATGCATTTCACATGTGGGGGGAGGTATACTGTAACTCCTTGCTACTTTTACGCATTTATTTTATTTATTTTTATTTACATCCTTATAGATCCAATGCAAAGTCCAGGTTATACTGTATTAGTTATTTCCTATGTAGGGAAGGAATGGCAAATCTGAAAGTTATCTTTCCTCAGAGGTGTGAAGGAGGCCCATGTTGTTGTTTTTTTCTGCAGCATGGCTTCTTGTTGGGGGGTGAAGGAGGATGGAGGTTGGAGGGTGTGTGCAGGGGGTTGTGGACAGAGAGGAAGAAGGTTAATCAGGCTTTCCCTTGAAGTGGTAGACAGTGGTAGGAAGTGTCCCGATTTATGGTTCTCCTTAGCCGGTCATTGTAGCCGCCTTCACCATGGCAGTTGACCAGCACACAGAAGGGGAGAGTGTTAGAGGAGCTGTAAATCACAGTGAGAGTGTGGCTCAGACACACACACCCACACATACACAAACACATGCAGCCCTATGCTCACAGTTCACAGGCAGATCATGTGTGAAGGAAGGGTGGCTCTCCAGTAGTCTGCTGACAAGATAGAGCTGTTCTGGCATCAAAGGTTTGGAAATAAGACTTTCTTACTTACTTTTCTCGCTTGACTTTTTGAAATTAAAAACACAAAACAAAAATGTTCATCAACTTTTTGTGGGATGGTTTATGTCGATATGCGCATGCGTCATCAAAATGTGTTTGTAACAGCACAATGCTTTTGAGATTTGTGTGAAATCTATCACAACTAGAAGAAAAAAAGCGTTGGACTTTAACACGGGAGGGTGATGTTTCCAACCGACAGTCAACGTGACGACTACATTCGTCCCTTAACCTTAACCATTTGTTTATTATTGTAACAATGACAACTAAGCTCCCCTAGTACTTATTTGACCCAAACGAGGATCTTTATACTAAATATAACCTAAGTTGTTGTTAGCCTAACCGTAGCATTGTGACATCATCAGATTTTCCAAGATTTCTGACAAATAATGAAATCAGATCATAAAAACAGAAAACAGCGCATCTTACTGTGAAGTCTGGAGGACATGGATGTTTTTTCAAGTACGTTGAATCTGGTGTCTGATAGATGTACTTTGTGAAAAGAGTGTTGAAAACACTGTTTTGCCTAGAGTTAAAATGGCAGGCAATCAGTTTTGGCAGAAATGGGCTTGGCGTGTAATGCATTGAACCAAAGACATTTTCCATCTCTGCCTCACATATCAGTAGTCATGAGTCAAAATAAAAGCACTTTATAAATGCTCACATGGTAGTGCATCTGCTGTCACTTTTTTTTTTTTTTGCCAATTGACTTATGGTCCAACAAATTTCCCTAAATCCTACCATTTAAATGTAAATTGTCTGTGCGATGTCTACCTGGCAGCAACAGGAGCACCTGTGAGCAGGGTTAATACAGACAAATAGCATCAATGACTGTTACTCTCTGCATCCCTTGGGCTAATTGGGCCTCACACAAACACACACACACACACACACACACACACACACACACAAACACACACGAGCTGTAATATTGCCACAGCGCTCCTTTCAAATACAGGAAAAATGACTTTGATTTCAGCCAAGGAAAATGTATTATCTCTATCACATCCACCATGTCTGACTCACAGAGGTGTATTATTAGCTTCTGTCTCACGTTCAAGTCTGTGTGACTGTCACTGCTGGTCTGCAGGTACCCTGTTACTCCACTCCACTCTAATGTTTCTCTCGTTTTTATGTGACTCTGTCTCTTTCAAGCACCACTGAGTCTATTTCCTTCCCAGGCCATCTGAGGATTGCTTAACATACAGCAACGCGTGTGGGCATCTCAGCAAACACACGTGTACATGGGGAGGTGTGGAAACACGACATCCACAGCCAAAACCAAGCCGGTATCGGTTCATCAGAGCTTAATGCTCTCAGCAGATGAGGTGGTCTCTTGTCATATTTCGACTGCTGTGCCCACATGGACTCTGGCCTGATTAGACCATCCAGCCTTGCGGTGGCTGTGAGGCCCCCTCGCTGAACGTGCGCTGTGCCCTGTGTGTACACAAGATCTCTGGCCTCAGTGGGGAATGTTTACCCAGCTGAAGTCCAACAGTGTTGCACTTTCTCTCCCAGCTGTACGGCACTGACTGGAAAGGAAGTCACTAAGGACACATCTATTGACCAATATCAGATCTGTCCATGCTTATCTGAGGTGTATATAGCTCTATTAAAGGTCTTAATGTGCCATTTCAAAAGGTACATTTCAGTTTCAAATCTCTGTACTTTAGCATTTTAACTTTATATCTTCATCTTTTTAGATGTGTAATGTTTCCTCATCTTAGTGCACTCCGTTAACCTACATGCACATGTGCGTTTGTTGCTGAAGCAAATGAATGTTCATAAAAGTAACAAATACCAAAAAAATTACACTTTATCCCAGCGAGTTGCGCTCTGATTGTAAGTCAAAACGCTGCTAATCTATATCCTTTGCGTTTAACTTCCAGGATTGCAGGAAATTCCGCCGGATGCATGTGTTTTCCGTTTCCTTCCTCTTTCTTTGTGTTGGAATTTGAAATTCGGTGGATTTATAAGGACTTTGATTAACTGCTCATCAAATCTCTGTATGAGAAATTGAGACAGTTGGCTAGACTATCGGTCCAATCTCACTATTTTGCAGTGGCTCCGTGCAGAGTTTAGCACCGCCCCATGACTATTGTGATTTGTTTAAAGAAATTCCAATAAACCAGCGCAGGTTTTCCTCTCATCCCCAAATGCTGTGTGGAGTAGCCAGACCCTCCTTTAGCGTGCTTTGGAGGAGGTTCTGGCAAAGCCAGACTACGCTGCAAAGCAAAGCAGGATTAGGAAGCAGGATCAGCAACAAAGTAGCTGAGGTTTGCAAGGCAAAACTGCAAGCCAAAAAGAAAAGTAAAATGTAAATGAGTGACGGAATTGAGCGTAGACAGTGACAGTCAGCACTTCAACTGGTACACGACAGGAAGACAATGGAATTGATACTTCTACTGTCATTTCAAATCAGACTTAGATGGCTGAGTGAATTGGTGCTAGGGTTAAGACAGATATCATGTAGTGTGCCGTAGACCTACTTAACAGTCTGTGGAGGGACAGAATACATGTAATGGTATTGCAGGAATTAGATAATAAAACCTTGGCTCAGATGACCGTTTGTCCATTTATGCACATAGCAATCTCACTGGAGACAGTCTGGCTAAAAATAAAAGGATAAAACGGGAAAAGGACATTCACAAGGTGACACTTTATACATTTGCTTATTAGATGGTAACAGAGTAGAGCTTCTTTATTGTGTTTCAACAGATTTTCAGATTTTTCTTCAGATTTGAGTGTTAATTAATTATTGATGAGAAATTGAATCAGTTCACCTTTCGACGTGACCTTACGTCACCTGTCCTCTTTCAACTACAGACAAAGAAAAAAGAAATATAGGAAATGTTTGACTACACCTTCAACCCTTTGCACAGCCATAATTCAGCCTCTCAATCTGTCAGCTCCGGCGGCACAGTAGCTCCATCATTGTGCAATAATGCTGGACTCGATCGTAGGTAAGAAGATGATGCTCTGCAGGGACGGTGATTCTCCCCTCTGCGATAAAACCAGCTTCTTCTGCCGTGTGCTGACGTGATTTATCGTCGTGTCTGTTTAAATGTAGCCAATTCCACTTTAATATGATATTAAAGAATGATGCATGCCTGAGCTTCAGATGTTCCCGTTGAGGGAGTCTCATCTGTCCGTGGCGGCATTCAAAACCCTACAGATACTCTACTGCTGATGTAATGTTCAATATTGATAACAGCCCTGAGCGGAATGGGCTCTGATCATTTAGGAAAATATTGTGCAGGTTTTTTTTTTTTTTTAAACTACCATTTCCTGGCCCTGCGCCTAGATTACTGCCATCCATCTGTTCAATTTGATGGGCAGATATCCACCAAACTCTTATCACCTCAGATGAAATGAACTCTGTCTGTGAAAACAGAACAGTGCAAAGTGATGCGGTGCATATGAGGTGGAATATGCTTCATGGGCGCTTCGTTCGAAACCAGGAATTAGTTCTGAGATCTTTGTTTAACAGGTTTAAGTCTTTATTTTCACCCTGTGGACTAACAAAAAAAAAAAAAAGCCCTGAAGAAAGATGTAGTCTAAAACATGGCTGCTGTCGCTGTGGTGTGTTTTAGTGGACCATGCCAATGGTTTTGCATGTTTTATCCCATTTGATACAAATCACTTTTAAATTATTTGTAAAATTTGGATGCATTTTCTTTCTATTACACAGCATAAGACTCTGCTATTTGATTGCAACTCTGCACAGAAATGAATGGGAACCCATGGCTGCTAAGAACAGATATGAGTAAAATGCTATCCGAAAATATCTAAAGCTGTACCGCATGCACTTGGTTTTTAGACAAAATAGCCATGTTTATGACCATGTGTGTGCTTCTGTGTGTGTGTGGTGGTCCTTCTTCCTGCCTCTGTGTGCGTCCCCAGCATTCAGTGTGTCTGCTCTTGTTGATTTCCGCAAGGGAAGTTGCCTCAGTGCTATCCTCAGACAAAGCCCTGACCCTAAGGGTTAAGGAATGTGAACCCAGGGCTGTGACGATCAAGACTTTCCCTCGGGGCGGACAATGCTGAACACCTCAGCAAACGCCCTAATGATCTCACATGCTTTTGTGCATCCCGCAGCGGACCTTCTTCCTCGGAGCTCAATCATGTCCACATTTGAGTGGAATCAAAAAAACAAACAAAACTGAGAAATGTCAGGTATTTCCTCCTAATAAAGACCAAATCAACTTAGTGTCTGACTACTTGCTTTATGTAATTGCTTCTATTTCGTTAAGAAACTTAACGAAATAGACGCAACTTAACAAAATAGAGGCTTAATTTTAAATGGAAAAAGAAATTGGATTCCAGTGATCAGTCATTTAAACTACAAAAGTTTTGACTAAAAAACACAAAACACGTTTAATTGTAAATTGAAAACCTGTGCGTTTGGGACCACTGGTTGGACATAACAAGCTGTTTGAATACATCACCTTAAAATTCTACTGAGCATTTTTGACTTTCTAACATTGAATTGACTAAACAATTCATCGGAATATAAGTGCAGTGTACATTGAGCCGTACATTCCTCAGGATTGGACACCATTGTCATTGCCACTGAAAGAGGCCATAATCGCTTTTACGGACGAGCTTGTTGTGAATGGTTAAAGTACAAAGGAGACCAAAAGGCCCTTGTCTCATTTATCACCCACTTTAAGAGAGGGAGAAAGAGGAGGAGGAGGTTGGCTGTCAATGCAACCATAGCGGAGTGTATCATAACGGTGGTCCCCCATTCTCCCATGAGGCCCAAACACTTTACTTAAAGAAAGTAAAAAACATGGCAGAAGAGAAAGAACGAAAGAACCGAGTCAAGAGCTATTGCAATGAAGAGTTAAGTATAGATTTGAGGCCTCGGTTAGCAGAGATGTGATGTGTTGTGGAGAGCCAAAACACCCTCCAGAGAGTTTACATGAATGGAAGTGAAGGGTCAGAACGCTATTAATCACGGCCATGGATGAGAGAACTCGGCCTGATCGAGGTGTTTGAGAAAGGCCGTGTTGTATCTGTCTTCTATTACAGAGCAAAGGCCCAAGGCAAAATAGGATGTCCAAATGCTGCTCTTCCCTCCCTCCCCCTCTGATGAACAATTACCCAGCCAATTAAGTCACTTATCATCATTGTGCTAACATGACAATGTCTGCTGATTGATAATTGTTTACTCAGAAGACATAGATAAAGGTTGTATTCACACCAAAGCAAGGCCTTGAGCGGAGTGATGAGCCGTGCTGATTTTCTCTCTCCTCACACGTCCGCGCAACTACACAAAAACGCACACTTAGGGCGCCGGGGTAGCTCACCTGGTGGAGCGCGCTCCAACATATAGACGTTCACTCCTCTATCCTGCGGCTGCATGTCATTGCTCCTCTCTTTCCCCTTTTATGTCTTCAGCTGTCCTATAAAAATAAAGGCCTAAAATGCCCAAACAATAATCTAAAAAAAAAAAAATGCACACATATAAAAATGCACACACACATGCACACAATCAAATCTTGAAACAGCACCCAGTCAAAGTTAACTTTACCCTTTTTTTTTCTTTTTTTGCTGCCTCTGATCTTTGATGTGCCATACATTGTATTAATTATGTATCTCGCCTCAGTACAAACGTGGTGAACACCTTGAAATGCTTAACAGGAGCAGGCTCATCACAGGGGCCTGGGGGATGGCTGCAGGAGGCATAAGTTTACCCTACACCGCTCCTATAATGCACTGCATAAGGGATTTTACAGTATGGGGAAAATATTACGCCTGCATCTGTGGTACTCTCTGTCAATCTGGGCCAAAGAAGAAGCATTTTTGACTCTCCTGAAACATGTGTTTTCCTCTATATATGTGCAGGATTGGGTGTCAAAGGGGAGGAGGTGCACAGATGGATGTGGCTTTAATTAAGCATGAATTGTCATGTCCAGATAGCAGCAAAACCAATGACAGAGATGTAGTGTTGCTTGAATGCAGGGAGAAATATGCAAATGAAGTGTGCTGTAAAGCTAGCAGAGGTGACTTATGTGAATATGCCCCCAAGATTTTATGTATCTGCGATTAATTCATCATTTTTTTGTGCCATGTTGGCAGTATAGGAAAATATTGATTTTGTAACTGTGTTCCATTTTAGCTTGCACAACTTTTTTGGTTTGGATTTACTTTTTTGTTTTTGTTTAATGCACTATATGAACACATTGTGATAGCCACTTGGCAAAGTTAGTGAAATATCTGGATTTGTTTGAGTGTCAGGGAACTCTTTTATGTTGCCTACAATTGTACTGTATTTGTACTTGGAGATATGACAAAGACATATTTTCATCACTATGCATTGAAAAAGGTTTGACAACATCACCAGAATCTGAATACAACTTTCAGTTTGCTAATACGCAGGCATAACTTTATTATGAAGTATTTTTATAATGAATTAATAAAAAGTCATGGATTTTAAGTTATTTATCAGAAAAGAATGCAATAGTTCCTTGAATCCATGATCTAGTTAAACCTAAAGTTTGACTTTCAAAACGATTGAGATTCAATAAGTGGATTTGATGCTAGATTCACACTTGATAAAATGTTATCATTTTATGTGTAGTTGAGTGTGGTTATTTTTTATTATGTTAGAGCAGCTTCTAGAGAGAGGCCAATTGCTTTAGCGGTGAGTAGGTTGAAATATCTATCTACTGAGCCAACAGCCGTGGTTTAACATATGTGACCAGGTTAAAACAACAGGAGATAAGCAGTGAAAAGAATAAGTAGCCTATCTACTCAGCTGAAAGGGCTCCACGTGATTTGGAAAATCTCTACCTCGAGGAAACTTCCAGACCTTTTAATAGGCTAGCTGTGATGAAATGCGCTGCGTGTTTGTCTATCTTTTTGTGTTGTTCATTTCAAAGTTCACGATAAGGCTCCTGTCTGTGGCGGTGTCGCTGCAGCCCGGCCTGCGTTGGTGGGAGTACCCCCTGCATAGGTCCCTTTTGCAGTGCAGATCCAGTAGTTGGAGTTGCTGTACACCGGAGCACGAGAGGGAGAAGAGCGCGAGCGCAGCAGCTCAGTGAGCAAACAGAGGTAGAGACGTTATCTTTTGAGACTATCACACATCGAGCTGTCACTTTTACGCTTCGTGCCGAGTCTACTTGAAGAGAACCGCAGCAGGAGCAGCAGCAGCAGCCGCCGCCGCAGCAGCAGCGCCCTGGTCCGGTCTGGTGTGCTCGAGCAGCCGCCAGTGAAAAACTCCCAGACGCGGTCGTCTCAGCTGGCATGAGCTAACCTACCAGACAGACATGGAAACCAAACCGTTCCTGTCATTGGGT
Source organism: Percina caprodes (assembly GCA_013375575.1). NCBI lineage: Eukaryota > Metazoa > Chordata > Actinopteri > Perciformes > Percidae > Percina > Percina caprodes. The sequence continues at coordinate 796,274 of JABXJD010000068.1, forward strand.
AAGTTTGTTTGTTCATGACCGAGCCTTGCTCTGTTATACATGTGAGGGGTTTTGATAGGACTTTCATCGGCATATTAGTGTGAAACGTGTCCACGCGCTGTTTTTGAGTGCCTCTTTTTTTTCTCTTTGGACAGTGAGTGCAGTGGGTTACGGTTAGTTGTCCAAATGCAGCAACATGTTTGGAACTGTTAACGAGCTTACGCGGACATTGTCTTCTTCCGTTTAATACTAATAATAAAAGCAGACATGTCCTCTCTGTTGCATATCTAATGTTGCCGTTGGAGCTGATGACATTTCGCTTTGATACGTAGTGACATCTCGCTTGGGATGAGTTGTGCGCACACCTCGCGCGCGCTGCAGTTAAACGTAGCAGTTGTTTTTCACTTTGCTGAAAACTTTATTTTCATTTATGTCAGGTCCACATGGAATACTTCAGACCGAGATGAAGCTTATTATTGTAGCGTTTGCTAAGCTAGGGAACGAGTAGGGCTAAATTTAAACATTGCAGAAACCGAGGAATTTGAACTTGCAGGAGCAGTGTTTTTTACCATGCGTTGTGTGTATTAAGCTAGCTTGTGTGTGTTGCATTAAGTCACCTGGTAACTCTTTGACTAGGATGTACCCCAAATATATGCATGCACGCGTTTTTATGAGCTTTATGTTGTCTTTCTTGCGGCTTGGTTTAACTTCCGTTTGAATGTGTAGCTAATTGTTTGATAATGAACAGCATAAACCGTGGCATTTGGCTCTGGGCTCAAACAAAGTTGCTTTGCTTGTTAACGACACCAGTTTGCCTCTTAAAACCTCACTCAAGTGAAGATGACGCAGGTGTGGAATAACTGCACCTGGATCTCTTTACATGGTTATCATTTCTGATCTTTGAAAAGAAAGCTATTTTGTGTGGATGAAAATGACCATGCAGTCATCACAGGGATAACTCAGGTTATGGAGGGCACTTTGTTGTCGTTAAAGAGACTGTATTTGCCTGTCTACTATATGTGTTTTATGAAGAAAGTTTTGGAGGACTTTAATTTATTTTTTTTCAAGCTGCATTTCCCCAGAAAGTAAAGGCTCAAAGGAAAGAAGGGACATTTACCACACTGCCATAATTTTAATGGTTAATATTTTATTGCTCAAATTAACTGACACATCTCAAAATAATTTGAATACATTAATGAACTACTGACTTTATCTTAGAAAGTCTTTGAATTTTTGTCAAATTTCTGCGTTTTTGAATTTCTAGTTCAAACATATACCAGCAGTGTGAATTATGAATGCTGAGCTGCTACTGTGAGTTTGTCTAAGTGAGCAGAGCAGCACATTGTCCCCTGTAGCAGAGCTACAGCACAGAGCTGGAGGCTAGACCTGTTATTGTGTCTGCAGCTCTTTCATGAGGGCGTCGTGTTACACCTTGACACGTTTAGAGAGCTGCCTGGATGCACTGAGGAGATTCACAGGGACTTCTGAGACACCGGGCGGCTTTCTTCTGTTACAGGCTGACACTGTCGCCACAACACCCTTTATGTGGCTTCCCAGAAATACTCTGTCCAGTGTCATACACACACACACACACACACACACACACACACACTGGCGGGCTGTTATTACAGGTGCACCGTATTGTGTGTCCACGCTGAAAGTGATTCAAGTTTCAGTCTGCCTAAATGAACACCAGAGTAGCTCATGCAGACACTTGACAGCATATGCAAGTCTTAGCTAAAAAGCCTCTGTGGTTGGTGTGAGGCTCAACACTTAATTGTTTATGTGAACAGGAAGACTTTTCCTCATCTCTTTTCCTTGCAGCCACACCACATGCTGTATCAGCAGCTTTTTTTCCATCGCCTATAGCCTAGTCCTAATTTGTGGGCCCTTAAATCACCATTTATATTTAAACTTGCTCCATCAATGGTCCACTTGAGTGCTGATTGGTAATTGCTCCCCTTCAAGGACGCCGCTATCTGCGAAGTCCTTGAGCGTATCGATTAACCGCTCACTCAGTGTTATTATCTGTCGCGCTGCATTAGAAATTCTGACATGCAAGTTGTTGAAATGACAGCAAGTACATTATACAATTATATATCGGTTGGTGGCTGTGATGACGACGCGCTCCTTTGGCAAAATATGCTCGGTACTGTATGGTGATGTGCTGCCTGATCCCACTATCAACCCCCCCACCCCTCCATATCTGACGTTAAGCTATAAAGACTGAGGGGATGACATTGAAAGGAGACTGTGTCCTTTTGTCAGAGCAATATGAGGCTGATCGCCGTGACAGTCTGTCAGTGAAATAAACAGTGCGGCTGTGAAAGGAAAGCAGTGTTTGAGTGAGAGGTGAAAAGCCTGTACGTTGTTTTTCTTTCCTTTTTTCTTTTCTGTAAGTCAGTCAAATGTGTAATGTAGGTATTTATTTAATATTGTATTTGTGGTAAATGTGTCAGCACCTAGGGAGGACCATCTGAATGTTGCACATGTCCGGTTGTATTGGTTTTATTGAATGTTTTCTTAATCCAAATCAAGGGACTGAGGATAAAGCCCTCGGAGACATATAAGGGCTATATAGATCAAATAAACTTGACTACTTGCACAGAGATGACTGTGTCAGATCTACAGTCTTCTATTATTTATAATTATTACGTCCACCAAGGAGGTTATGTTTTCGGTTTGGTTTGTCTGCATGTTGGTTTGTTGTTTTATGTGTCTGTCAAAAGAATTCCCAAAAAGAAATTGGCCGATTTACATGTAACTTGGTGCATGGAAGTAGCACGGGCCAAGGATAACCCATTGAATTTTGGAGCGGATCCGAATTGCGGGGCCGATACACAAATTGTTTTTCACTTTTGTAAACATTGGGCAGCATTGGGAGATAGGCCGTGCGCTGCCTTCACGTGGTGTCAGAATAATCCAAAAAAATGAGTCCCCGACTAGGAAAATTCACACTCTCAGTGCCCTTCTAATTGATTAGACAGTTTCAAACTCTTTCAAACTCTATCTTTGTTTTAAATTGACATCCTCAACTTTTTAGAAAACAGAGTCACATTTTGATAAAACAAGACTTTTATACATTAAATCATCTGTTTATTACAACCCTTGTTCAAGGAACCGTGACTAAAGTCATTTACAGGGGAAAAAATATAGAAAATGATTTCTTTTGATAGGTGACAATTAATTTCGTATCACGATTGAAAAGTGTTTGCTCACTTCAAAGGCCTGTTTTACCACCTGCACAAGAGGTGTGTCTTTTTCCAGAATGTGGTGCTATCTGTTTGGGGGAATAAAAGATACGCACGCGCATGCACACACACACACACTCACACACACCAAATCAATGAAGTTCATGGTCTTTGGTGAGAAAGTGAGTGTGTGTGTGTGTGTGTGTGTGTGTGTGTGTGTGTGTGTGTGTGTGGAGAGAGAGAGACGGACATTCCTTTTCTGGCAGTAACTCAGGAACAAAGGTAATACAGGGATAGTGTGTCTGGGGTGGGAGTGGGCGGGTGGAATTACACTGCCAAAAGCATTTGGCCAAGTTTGTCTTTTACGGCCGTCCAGTTTTGTGTTCTTGATGTGATGCTTTTTCTCCCCTTTTGAGAAAAGGGGCTGCAGCTGTCATTTTTATTGGAGGAGTTTTATAGCAAGACTTAATGGCTTAAAGTGACAGATCTCTCTCTCTCTCTCTCTCTCTCTCTCTCTTTCAATCTCACCCACGAGGCCTTTTACTCAAGCAAATCAAAGGAACTGTGCTTGCCGTCTATGTGCCCAGCCTCCACTTTCCCACCCCTCAACCCTGCAACATCCAAACCAAACTGTACGAGAGAAAAATAAGATAAACACTCCCAATTATGAACACAGCGGTAGTGTGTTTTTATTTAATTACAGTAAACTGTGCTTAAGTGTGGACTTTTTTTTCCCTTCATGAAATATCTCTGCTGATCATTATCAAGCGTTGGCTTCAGATTAAACGGGGCATAGTTTAGCCTGTCATGCTCTCTCCTCTCTCCTCCGCAGCCCTCACTTGTTTATGTTCTAAACATAGTATGAATCAGAAACTGCTCAGAGGCTTTTTTTATGTAGCCTATGAATCGTGGAAAGACACAGGCTCATTAATCATTTATGTAAGGAGCTCCTCGCTCGCAGGAGGTCTTTATTGATAATGGTTACACTGAACTTTGCACCTCAAACCTTGACCTTTGCTCCTCGTATGCTTGATCATTTCAGGAATTTGCCTTTGGCGTTCAATCGGTTGCTTAAAGTGTTTAAAGACGGTAGAATATAGTTATTTCCTTTTTTGTTTTTCTTTCTTTTCTTTCTTTCGGTGTTTTTCTTTCTATCTACATTTTATATTTCCTTTTTTCTGTCCAGTGTAAAGGTACTTTATTGTCACATACATGTAGCAAAATTCATTCTTTGCGTTTAACCCATACCTCAAGGGAGCAGTGCGCCACCATTCACAGCGCCCGGGGACCAACTCCAGATCTGAGCCAGTGCCTTGATTAAGGGCACTGACTGGAGAACCTTGTAAATGGTTTTATTTTTATTTTTTTATGGTGGGGGAAACCAGAGACCCACGCAAACTTGGGGAGAACATACAAACTCCACACAGAAAGGCCCGGAACGATCTGGATTTAAACCCAGAACCTTCTTGCTGTGAGGCCACAGTGCTAACACATTGCGATTTACGGTGATTGTAATTGGTGCTGCCACTAAGAAAGGACTAGTCTAAGTATAGCCTAATAAAAAAACTGGAAAATGGCCGTAAGTTCTCAGAGCCCAAGGTGACATCTTCACATTGCTTTTCATAGTTGTGCCCTAAACCCCCAAAATATTCAGTTTACCAAAACAATTGAAAATATTAACAAAAATGGAACCAGGTATTGTTTGCTTGATGAGAATGACACTTCAGCAGTGCGAACACGTTCACTACTCTGTGTTGGAGTCATCTGAGCACCATTAGTCTCTGGGTCTATTGCCAGTCCTCCAAGCATCTGAATGGCTTTTTCTGTGGGCTGGCAGTATTCAGGGTGCGTACAGCCACTCTTCTGAAGTGGAAACGTGGTCTCTGTGGGGATTTGACCAGATCACATTCATAATTCGCACTGAGAGGAAGGTCAGTTTGCCCTACTCCAGCCAGAACTCTCTATTCCGTGTTGTGTGTGCATCACCGCACAAAATAGAGAGGCTGAGAAAGAGCTCCACTGAGATAGAAAGAAACAAGATGAGTAAGAACACAACCTATTGTAGTTGTGTTAAAATGTAAAACCCTGCCAAGAAAGGAGAACAAAAAAAACACAAAAACATTAGCTGTCACAGGCTAACTACCTTCTCTTCTCCTCCGCAATCTTCAAGTTGGCATGTTTTCAATAATAAAAACAGTTCTCAGCTCTTCTTCTGTGAGTGCGATAATGCGTGAAAATGTCCTGGCTGTTTTGCAGTTGTGATGTATTTTGTAATTAAGTGATAAGCACATAGGCTTTGATGGGTATTCACTGGAGAAGGATGACGAATCAAGTGAATCCTAGATATCATATGCTCCTTCATGTCATTATATTTCCTCATGCCCACATTTTCTTCCACACTAATTATAATTGGCCCCAATGAGAACGACACCCGTTTAAAAAAAACAAACAAAAAAAACGTTGATTTACTCCACTTAAAGTCAGAACAATGCAGCAGGAATAAATAGAATTCTATTTTCCGATGGGTAACTTAGATGAAACTACAGTGAATTGTTGTTCCACTGGTCCGGTTGCAATATCATCATTGTGTAACATGATCAAAAGCTGGAAGGATACGTTTGATGTTTCTGCACTCCTCTGAGAAAGAAAAAGAATTAGACTACGGACTCCAACTGTGAGGTTGTTTTTAATAAAACTGTATATTCAGGTGTATGCACAGTACTCTCCCCTGTCTTTTACACTCACACATACATACTGAAAACACCACGTGTGTGTGTGTGTGTGTGTGTGTGTGTGTGTGTGTGTGTGTGTGTGTGTGTGTGCGTGTGCATGTAAACACTAGCCGCTGCAGCAGAAACTGAGTGAGGTAATTAAGACGGCCTCTCGCTGCTCGATCAGTTTCTTTTTGAGGTCACAGGCAATGAGAGGACGTGTCACAGTGTGCCCCGCGCCTTCATACCTCCCTTCACCACCACTGCCTCTGCTGTTGTTATGTTTGTCCGTCACCTTGCCAGATGCCAGCGGGGTGAGGCTTCCACGCACTGCTGGGCACAGGGCCATGGAAATCCCGCAGCATGCAAAATGTGTGTGTGTGTGTGTGTGTGTGTGTGTGTGTGTGTGTGTGTGTGTGTGTGTGTGTGTGTGTGTGTGTGTGTGTGTGTGTGTGTGTGTGTGTGTGTGTGTGTGTGTGTGTGTGTGTGTGTGTGTGTGTGTGTGTGTGTGTGTGTGTGTGTGTGTGTGTGTGTGTGTGTGTGTGTGTGTGTGAGCAGAAGGCAGCACGGTGAAGGTTATGTACATTTACACCTTCACGCCAACAAATGCATATCTTGACTGTGAAGTAGCTCGATAATCCATATTTTTGCATATCAGATGAGTTGTCAGCTACCATTTTTAATACCTGTGATTAAATGCTTTTGTAGAAAGTGTTTTTAGAATGCAGTTTGGAGAGAGGAAGATGCAGAGCGTTTCAACAAATGCTGTGTCTTACCCTGTTGATGGAAGGTTTGTCATCATAGTCAATGTGAAAGTCAATCTTGAGTGTTTTTTGTATTTATATAAGAAAGAAGATTTCTTAAACAAAGCGGTTTTCCAAATTCCACTCAAACCTGGCTCAGGAGATCCCCGTATTTCTTTTTCAGAGTCAGGTAGAGGTTTGCACTGGCATGCCAAATTTGAGACAATTTCACAACTCGAGTTGAAATGTAGTTATTTCTTATTCAGAAAGTAAGTAAGTAAGTAAACTTTATTTATATAGCACCTTTCACAGACAAGAAGTGTCACAAAGGGCTTTACAGTAAAAACAATAAAACAGCAACACATAAAATACTAAGCCATATTGCTAGTTAAAAGCTTGTCTAAAAAGATGTATCTTGAGGTGTTTTTTAAAAGTTTCCACAGAATCCAAAGCTCTCAAGGATAAAGGGAGTGAGTTCCAGAGCCTTGGAGCCACCTCAGAAAAAGCTTGATCACCTGTGGTTTTAAAACGTGTTCTGGGGACAGGTTAAAAGGTCTTGATCTGAAGACCTTAGAGAGCGACCAGAAGTGTGGGTCATTGTGCTGGTCTTAGACTGAAGTCTTGCTGCTGCATTCTGTACAACTTGCAATTTGTCTATGGATGATTTGTTTAAACAAGTGTACAGTACATTGCAATAATCCAAACGTGAAGAAATAAAAGCATGAACAAGCATCTCCATCACTTTCTTAGAGACCACAGATCTGATCTTAGCAATGTTCCTGAGATGGAAAAAAACAGGAACGAACCACAGATTTTACATGACTGTTAAAACACAAAGATTTGTCAAAAATGACACCCAGATTTCGCACAACATTACAGTCAGAGAGTGATAGAGCCCCAATGGCCTGCCTAATCTTAGGGGTAATGCTGTCTGGGGAACAAATCATCACCTCAGTTTTATCTGAATTTAATTGCAAAAAATTGTCAGCCATCCATTTGTTAATGGAGGCTAAACAAGTGTGCAACAAGGACAGTTTGTCTAGCCTATCAGGGCTAAAAGATAAATATAATTGGATGTCATCAGCATAACAATGGTAAGATATTTCCTCAAAACTACCAATACAAAGATTGGAAGATTCCAAGAGGAAGCAAACACAGACTGAACAGCAGGGGGCCGAGCACAGAACCTTGGGGCACACCACAAGACAGAGGAGCAGAGTCTGACATATATACGTTCCTATGGACACAGCAAAACTCCTGTCTGAAAGATAGGAAGAAAACCATTCCAGAGCTGATCCAGGGATGCCTACAGTTCTTTTCAGTCTATCAATCAGAGTGCAGTGGTCAACAGTATCAAATGGTGCACTGAAATCAAGTAGTACCAGGACAGAACACTTACCCCCATCAGCAGCCATCAAAATATCATTAGAGACTTTAAGGAGAGTAGTCTCAGTTGAATGGTTTTTACGAAAGCCAGACTGATACTTATCAAAGATATTATGAGAAACCAAAACATTATTTGGCTTTGTTTGCAAAACAACCTTTTCTAAAATTTTCAAAATAAAAGGCAATTTACAAATAGGCCTGTAGTTTTTAAACAAAGTTGCATCTAAATTGTTATTTTTCAAAATAGGCTGAACAAGAGCATGCTTAAAACAGCCAGGGACCTGGCCCAGCAGAAGAGATAAATTTAAAATTGAAACCAAACATGGAATGTGCTATGCTTGCTTTGAACACACAGAAACCCCAGAAAAATTAGTTATTTGGGAACAGTCATGATTTAAACTAGACTTAACAGAATAGGGCATAGTAGCTTGTGGGCACAAAACACAAGTAGCTAATAAAAGCCAATGACTCAGTTCCCTAAGGTTATACTACACACATTGTCAAGCAACCTGCTGATAGGATAATAATATTTAAAAACCTACCTGTAAGACAATAACAAGCTCACATTTGTCAGTGTTGGCCATGATCGTGGGCTGTAAGCCTGTAATGCTCCCAAAATAAACACACATTCCCTGAAGTTTTTCAAAAGCTCCCTTTTTAACAAACCTCTGCTTTATTTTGTGTAGTTCATCCATTGTGTTTACATGCTGATGCAAA
>JABXJD010000068.1:812500-815000 GCA_013375575.1 Percina caprodes
GTGGCACAGAAGTGAGAGGGCACCCGGCTGTGGACCAAGACCTAGTACAGGCCTGGGCCAAACCCAACCCCTTATAAAAACAGCAACGACAAAATCAAGAATTCCTCTACTGTCTTCAGACAGTAAACTTTGAATCATAGCCCTACAAATAACCTCCTTTTGTTTGTTTTTTTCACCAAAACTGACGCACACATTTGTGGTGTAGCATGAAAGATGCCACTGTATATTATGATTAAAACACAAACAGACTACCTTTTGTGTGATTTCATAAAGAAATTTAGCTTTTTCATATATTAGTTTGTTGTCACTGAAAAGCACATACAAAGAGTGCGTTTGTGAGCCTCCCTTTGAGGAGTAAATCCCCAAGAGAGATAAGAACGTCTCAGAACTGAATCGACACCGTCAGTAGATTTTTATTACTCAGGTTCCACAGGGTGCACTGCGTTGCGTTGAGCTATGGTGCCCTCACCGTACTTAAAAGATGTACAACTTTTTTTTTTCCTCATCAGTGGCGGAGCGGGCCGTGTTCATTAACGATTACGATTTAGACAGGCACAGAGGGCCTTCCGTCTTACCTGGGTGAGGCTCCTGGTGGGTTGGCGGCCCCGGCTCGCAGGTAGCTTACTTGGAGCAGAGGAGAGAGCAGCAGAGCGCAGAGGTACATGCTAATGTGGCTACTGCGCTGATCAAAAGAGAGGCATCACAGTCTCCCTCTGATGGGCTTACTGATGCCGGGCCCCCCTGAGAGATACAGAGCGCACAGCCAGGAGCAGGGCAGTGATCAGAGAGAGAAACAGGGAAATTAAGGAGGATGGGTTGAGAGGAATGGGAGGAGGAGGGAAAGAAAGTCAGAAGTAGGATGGATGAAGGGGATGGATGTGACAGTGAGCAAGAGAAACGGGGAAAATGAAGGGAGCAATACAAGGAATACAACGCAGTTGGTATTGAATCGATAATTTTTCTTCTATTGATTGAACATTATTTGTCAAGCAGAAATGCCAACCAGTTTGTAGTCTAGCTTCCTTCATTATCTCTGTGTCTGAGTGAGGAGGCAAACATGCCGTTTCAGTTGGTCAATCATCTCTCTTTCTATGAGGACACAGAGCTAATTCTTTTTTCCCATGTTACTCTGCAGTTGGCCCACATCTTTCTGCATGGCTGGACTGACAAGTTGCATTCCTCTAGGAATGCAGATGATGCAGTCTGCTATATACAGTGGGGCTCAAAGTTTGTATTAATGTGCATAAAGAAGCCAATAAAAGATGGAAAAATCTCAAAGGCATCAAATGACAGATTTGACATTTGTATAATATGTCACAAAAAGTTAGATTTTATTTCCGTCATTTACACTTTCAAAATAACAGAAAACAAAAAAATGGCGTCTGCAAAAGTTTGGGCACCCTTCAGAGTTAATACCTTGTACTGCCCCCTTTGGCAAGTCTCACAGCTTGGAAACGCCTCTTGTAGCCAGCCAAGAGTTTTTCAGTTCTTGTTTGAGGTATCTTTGCCCATTCTTCCTTAGAAAAGTCTTCCAGTTCTTTGAGATTTCTGGGCTGTCTGTCACGCACTGCTCTTTTAAGGTCTATCCATAAATTTTCAATTATGTTGATGTCAGGAGATTGTGAAGGCCATGGCAAAACCTTCAGTTTACGCCTCTTGATGTAATCCACTGTGGATTTTGTGGTGTGTTTAGGATCATTATCCATTTGTAGAAGCCATCCTCTCTTTAACTTGAGCGTTTTGACAGATGGCATCAAGTTAGCGTCCAAAATTTGCTGAGATTTTATTGAATCCGTTTTTCCTTCTACTCGTGAAATGTTCCCTGGGCCACTGGCTGCAATACAACCCCAAAGCATGATTGATCCACCCCCATGCTTAACAGTTGGACAGAGGTTCTTTTTTTATTAAATTCTGTGCCCTTTCTTCTCCAAACGTACCTTTTGCTCATTGCGGCCAAAAAGTTCTATTTTAACCTCATCGGTCCACAGAACTTGTTTCCATAATGCATCAGGCTTGTCTATATTTTTATTTGCAAACTTCAAACGCAGATTTTTGTGGTGAGGATGTAGAAGAGGTTTTCTTCTGATGACTCTTCCATGAAGACCATAGTTGTACCTCTAAGTATCTCTTTGTAGTGGAATGGTATACCAAAACTCCAGTGTCTGCCAGGTCTTTCTGGATGGATCGTACAGTCTTGACTTGCTTTTCTCACAATCCTGCGAGCTGTTCTGTTTGATATTTTTCTTGGTCTTCCAGATCTTGCTTTAACTTCACCTGTTCCTGATGACTGCCATTTCTTAATTACATAACCAAACAGAGGATATTGGCATCTGAAAACGCTTTGCTATCTTCTTATAGCCTTCTCCTGCTTTGTGAGCGTCAGCGTTATTTTCAGTTTCAGTTTTCTAGACAACTGCTTAGAAGAAGCCATGATGCTGATTGTTGGGGCATGGTCAGATGAGTCTGCGAAAACCTTAAGATTGACATCACGTGGTCTTTC